>JAMPIV010008652.1:0-17972 GCA_024509875.1 Oreohelix idahoensis
TCGGTCGTCTCTGGCTTCGTTTTCGGTGAATCGTGCCTTTGCATAAAATCTCGCCCGATTATATAGGTAGGTGAATGCTTAAGCAAAGCTTTTGGTTGGTTCCTGGCGGAGCAAGCTGATTGGTTTCCTGCAGTTTCGTCTTTTGCTCGTACAGCCTAATTTTATTCAGTTTTCGTCCGCCATCTTGCGTGAACAAGATGGCCACGACCCACATCCGAAAAAAACAGGGCTTAAGTTTTTTCCTGGCGTAACTTCTTGTAATTTATTCCGGCTCAGCAACTGTGCGTTGATTGGCTGGGCTCTCGACATAGGGATTTAACAAAGTAGTGTGTTTACACAACTCGTTCCACGACATAGCCCCATCCTTTCCTAGCTGTGACCCGTCATAGCTGAAGTGTAAACACCTGCTGTATATAATCATTTTGCGTCTGTCCTTCCAGAGTAATAGGGTGTCGACTTAAAAAATCCGCTCCTACATTGTCTCTTCCCGGAATGTAATTCACGGTAAAGGAATACGGCGCCAGAAGCAGACTCCACCTTAACAATCTCGAATTTAACTTTTTAGATGCAGCCAAGAATGTTAAAGGCTGATGATCGCTTTGGACAATGAAGTGTGTCCCATACAGGTAAGGTGAAAATTTGTCGATGGACCAAATAAGAGCCAAACATTCTTTCTCTATGGTCGAGTAATTCAACTCAGCTGCATTCAGCTTCCTACTGGCGTAGGCGACTGGTAAAAGTTCCTCCGGCTGGGCTTTTGATTTCTGCAAGAGAGTTGCACCAATACCTATACTGCTAGCGTCCGTTCTTAATACAAATTCCTGTGTGATATCGGGTAGCGTAAGGATTGGTTTGCTGGTGAGTTTTGCTTTTAGCTCTGTGTAAGCTTTTTCACAATCAGCATTCCATTGGATTTTGTCAGTCTGTCCTTTCTTCGTTAAGTTAGTTAAATGTGCACACAGAGAGTTTAAGTGGGGTATGTACTTCTGATAGAACCCACATAATGCCACGAATAATCTCACATCTTTCTTCGTTTGAGGTCTGGGTGCCTTCTTTGACTTCTCTATATTCTTTGGTTCAGGAGACATATGACCTGTAGAAATAGTGTGACCTAAGAATTCCAACTCCTTACAACCGATTTAGCACTTGGTTGGACGTGCAGTCAATCCAGTGGCTCTCAGTCTGTCAAACAACATGGAGAGCGCTACTATATGCTCTTCAAATGTGTTTGTAGCAACAAGAATGTCATCCATAAAGTTAGTGATATGGAGATTTTGTAGAGGTTCCAATAATTTCCTCATCATTCTTGAAAAGATACTTGGAGCATTTTTCAGCCCAAAGGGTAGTACATTAAACTCGTAGTGTCCGTCTGATGTACTAAATGCCAGCATTTTCCTAACTTCTGGTTTCACTGGTATTTGGTAGTATCCCTTGCTTAGATCTACCTTCGATAAATACCTAGCCTTACTCAGTGTAGAGAACAGCTGGTTGGTGTCAGGTAATGGGTCAACCTGAGATTCTGTGATCGCATTAAGCTTCCGGTAGTTAATACATAACCTGTGTTCACCACTCGGTTTCCTTAATAGCACCACACTTGAGCTATAGGGAGATTCAGACTTTGAAATAATTCTCTTTTAAGAGATAGTCAATCTCATCCTTGAGTGTTTGTGCTTGCTATTGTTCAGTCCATGTCCGCAGCAATGCTTCCAGTGGACTGTGTATGGGGACGGCAATACAACAACGTTGCCGGACCCACATCTATTTCTATTGTAAGGGGCAGTATACCGAAGTGGGGCCTGTCTCCCTCAACTGTTTGGTACAGCCCTGGTTCCTACCTCCTTGGGTTCGGGTTTGTTTCTGCAGCTTTTTTAATACTGGTTGCTGACTAACCAAATTTTCCAAAGGATCCAGGCCATGGTGTTCCGACAAATATCTAGTCGGGGTGGGATGTCTCTCGTCCCCTCTCTGTACAATACGGAGAGTTGCCATGGTTACTGGTGTAACAGTAGATTTGTTGTGATTTTGTTTTCTCCTTATCACTGCATCTACCTGTTGTTTTCTCTGGTGTATTTTCTTTGTGAGCCTACGTCCGCAAGAATGCTTCCCTAGGTCCCGTAACTGGTCTACGCTTCTGAATGAGGTTACCTGGTTACATTCTGAACAGGATTTCATATACCGACTTATGTCTTCAATTATTCCTGGCCAGTAATATCGCAATGCTATATTTTGACTAGTGGCCCCTTTTTCTCTGTGACCACTGCCTTATGTAGCATGCTCTTGCTTCATAATTTCCTCCCTGTAGAATTTTGGCACTACCAGCTGTCCATGCCCTTTAGGACCTTTTCCAGCTTGTCTGTAGAGTAGGCCATTTTCCATATAGTAGTCTCCTTTCTCTGGAGGGTTATGGGCCTTTGGCAATTTGCCAAAACAAGGCTTCAATGTGCTGTCTGCTGCTTGAGCATTTTTCATCTCTTCTGGATGAGTATTGATAGGATTTTCCTCCATTTTCCTGGAGCTTTCCCTGGTCTGGACTGTTGCCATAACTACAGGTTTTATAGGTTCTCCAAGGAAAACATACCTACACAACAGAATCAAAGGGTAAATAGGGTCGTCCATCACTGCTGCTTTGATTTCTCCTTCCACATAGCGAGATCTTATGTTGATTCGGGCTATAGGTAATATCATGGTTCTTGCTCCCTTGATCGGTCATCTGATTTCCACTGTTTCTGTGGTTATCTAGTCAGGACTCACTAGAGAAGAGCACACAACTGAATCAAAGTCCAATCCTGTGTCATATAAACGCAGTACCTGAGTGCCATTCACGGTCACTTCCTCACAGACAGGGGGATGATGGAGGTCATCCTGACTACCTGCCAGTTCCTTCCTTCCCTTGTTCCCTGTTGTGAGACACGAAGCGTAATAAGGAGGGTTGTTCCTTCTGCATGTCTGCAGTATTGTGGTTACTCATTAGACAAGTTTTACACCACTTTCCTTCCTTGCGGTAAGGTGTCTTATCCTGTCTTAGAGGGTTTTTGTCCTTTTGGTCAAATCTTTGTTTGTTCCTTGTGGTATGGTCCTTTTGTTCATATTCGATATAGTTTTGTGATGATTTAAAGTTTTCACTCTGCTTCTTCTTATTTCCTAATACTTCTGCCTGAGCTGCTTGATATCTCTCAGCAACAGTTACAATATCTTCCAATCTCTCTGCTCCTTGTTCCATGATAAACTTCCTCATTTCTTGAGGCATGGACTCTTTCACTTGCTCCATCATTATCATTTCTTTCAGATCCTGACACTTTCCTAAACTACTCCATTTTTCCAAATAGGTTTCCAATCTAGCAGAGAATTGGTGATAGTTTTCTCCTGGAAGAAGTTTAGCTGTTCGGAATTTCTTTCTATATGATTCTGAGTTTTTTTCATATCTCACAAGCAGTGCCTGTTTCAGGATTTCATAATCTTCCTGGTCATCTCTTGAGAGCTTCAAATATACATCGTAGGCAACACCTCTCAATCCCTGAGATAGTTTAAGACTCCACTTTTCTTTCACTAAGCCATAGGTAGTGGCAAGTCTTTCGTATCTATCCAGGTACGACTTAATGGCGTCTTCTTTCTCAACAAATGGGTCCAGATGAAAATTCATGGCCCCACTTGAGGTGCTCTGGCTGGAGCTACTCTCAGAGTGAGGTTAGCTACCACTATTATTGCCAGTAGTTGCCTGAATTTCAAGCTCTTTTAATCTCAACTGATGGTCTCTCTCTGCTTGTAATTTCCTTTCCTCAGCTTCAATTTTCTTTGCCTCATTTTCAGCCTCCCATTTCTTGGTTTCAATTTCTAATCTTTTAGTTTCTCTTTCAGCTTATGCTTGCAACCGCCTTTCTTCAGCCTCAAATTTCTTTGCTTCTCTATCAGCCTCTAATTTCAACTTTCTTTCTTTCCTATCCATGTGTTTGTCCACTTCTGTTGTGACATACTGAGTGAGAGCATCACCTGTCATATTTAATTCCTTACCCATCTGCATGATCGCAGTCCTGAACTTCACTAGATCAGCCATGGCGTTACTTAGATAGGGTATGTATATTTACTATAACCAAATTATTGTAATTAAACTTAATTAATTTAAATGAACAAAACAATTTCCGTGCAACTTTGTGAGCATCAACTATTTACTGAGTACTAACTGGTACTCCTCCTAAGAAAATAATTTTTTAAAATTCCTATTATGATTTTCTCAAAAAAAAAATTCTCTTATGTTATCTATGGGTGGCACAAGATAGAGTGTAGATAGATGAATAGACTAAGTATGGCTCAAGATATACAGAAATATCCCGGACGAGCCCCCAGTGTGGCGTGAGGATTTATTTGGCTCTAAGGTCAGTATAGTACTGAAAATTACAGAAATAGAATTTCTGCAGAAAATGGTGAAGTCCCAGTGTCTGAGAGAACTACTGGTATCACAAATTAGTTACGGCTGTGAATGTTCTGATCTCGAAACAATAGTAGAGAGGAGACCGACATAAAGTGCCACCTCCGCTGTGTAACTAACTGTGATATTAATAAACAAGGAAACAGATTTTACTTAACAAAGATAAAATTGACAAGTCGTTCAAATACAATTTCCTTATTATTTATTTAGTATATACACTATCTACTCTTGTGCTGAAGGGTGAATGTTGAAAAATGGAATGTAATGGATTTGTAAGTTTACATATGATTCACATATATTTATATATATATTACAAGTCTACCAATTATAGGAAACAAATTTATATCAGCTGTGCTGTTAATCACTTATAGTAAATGTATCAGCTGTGCTGTTAATTAAGTATATAACATTTATCAGCTATGCTGTTATTATTGTCTCTTTCTACGCTAAATCACTTTCTTGTCACTGACACTAATTTTTGCTCACAATGCTGACAGAAATGGTACTAATGTGTACTCATCTCGTAGAAGTTCTTGGTTTGGTTGACACAAAACCGGCTGAAGATCGTTCCTTTAGCACACCCAAGACTGAGGGGGACTAAAGATGTAGATTCTGTGCAATCTCTATGCTCCTGCGGAGTTCCAGGCAGCTGGACTGACGACCCACGATCTCAGTTTTTATGACACGAATAAAACCTGTAACAAGGAAAAATAGGGGCTAATTTCTGTCCTCAAGCCCACCTATTTCTATTGTATATGATATGAGCGTGTCTCAGTGTCTGCATGTAGGATGAATGACAACATGGCTCAGTATGATTTAGCAATAGCGAGACAAGACAGGTGTCTACTTGCAAAACATTCTTTCTGATAAACTAATACATGGATACATTCAATAATATAAATTGAATACATGAATACATTCAATAATATAAATTCAATACATGAATACATTCAATACATGAATACATCCCATTATATGTACACCTAGGTGTGATACAACCATTTTCTTTCCCCTATAATATACCAGGCCCTCTCTGACAAGTGCTATACTAGCTGGTAACATATATCCTAACAATATTGTTATGTTCTTATGATAGGAGTATGTGAGACGAGGACTGTTTGGTGATATATCAGGTGTGAGTTATATGGGACAATAGATTGGAGTTAGATGAGACAATAGATTGAGTCCTAACAAGGACTGTTTTGGTTATATTTCAGTTGGTTTTATCTGAGACAATAGACTGAAGTTATAGGAGACAATAGATTGAAGTATGAGTCCTATTAAAAGAAAAAGGTAAAGGAACCCGTTACACGCCCATTGAGGCATATTGGGAATATGGTGTTAGGCCCATATTATCTTGACCGTCGGCACACGAGGGGTGATGTGGGCGGCATCACACCGGCCGTCTTAACCTTCCCAGAGTATCTCTGGTACCCATTTGGGGCTGGGTCGATCCAGGAGCCGTTTGTGGCCTAAAAATTTTCCGACTCATCTGGGGATCGAACCATAGACCACTGCGCTAGGAAGCCAGTGCACTAACCACTATGCTACCGCGGCTCCAATGAGTCCTATTAGTCTTCGTCTATTCAATCATATTAGGAAATAAAATCATTATACCTAATTTCCCCAAGATACAATCAGTAAACTGATACGTTCATAGTAAAACAATATATGTTATATATATATATATATATATATATATATATATATATATATATATATATATATATATATATATATATATATATATATATATACAGGTGTATCTGCTGTAGGCATATTTTCCTACCAGTTTATAGTAAATTTATATTTACCCCCCAAGATTTAAACAGGCCAGATTTTGACTCGACTTAGCGAAGTAGGCTGCAGGTCAATGCTCTCAGGCAAGCAATAAATCAGGTTGACAGCTCCTCTCACACAGTCGGTCGTCTCTGGCTTCGTTTTCGGTGATGCGTGCCTTTGCATAAAATCTCGCCCGATTATATAGGTAGGTGAATGCTTAAGCAAAGCTTTTGGTTGGTTCCTGGCGGAGCAAGCTGATTGGTTTCCTGCAGTTTCGTCTTTTGCTCGTACAGCCTAATTTTATTCAGTTTTCGTCCGCCATCTTGCGTGAACAAGATGGCCACGACCCACATCCGAAAAAAACAGGGCTTTAGTTTTTTCCTGGCGTAACTTCTTGTAATTTATTCCGGCTCAGCAACTGTGCGTTGATTGGCTGGGCTCTCGACATAGGGATTTAACAAAGTAGTGTGTTTACACAACTCGTTCCACGACACCCTTTAAACAACCTGTCAAAGAAGTAAATACCCAATTATCCAACTTTGACCAACAAAGTTTTACAACAAAAGTATTAAATAGATTTACCTATTATGACTCCGTCAAAAACGACAGCAACAGACTACCGCACCCCCCGTATTAAAAAAATGACCCTTTTTTTTAAAAATACATCAATGAGCAAGATACCACAAGCCCATGACACATGAATAATGCGCCAATGAAAGAATTAACTGGATAGAATCAAATCATCTCACCAAATAATAGAAAATATATTCGGGAAGGTACCATCAAAGAAACCTCAGTTGCTGGCGATACTAACAAAAATTACATAACTATCAAACAATTATGCAATACTATAATCATAGCAATGACCAATGACAATCTATCTCAAGAAGTCATATCAATATACAAATTACAATGTTATACCATTAATATATGTAATGGATGGACATGACCAAATTTGTTAAATTCCTTACACATTATCTAACAATAGAAGTATATTATATACAAATAAGTGCTGCGATGTCTCGAACAAAAGTAAGGTATGGCGTCATCATGGTTCTCACAAGCGCTCCGTACTTGGTACTAGTTTGCACTGAGAACAAAATAAATGACATTAATTATTAACATGCTATAATGCACTATAGTCACTGCAAAATTATTTAAATATTATATGTGGCCATTTTAAAATTTTTCCTTTTCTTATTTTTTGGGCCTTTATTTTATGTTAACTCAACCTTCGACATTACACCAAAGATAGTAATAGAGAAAGAAAACAATCAATTTACTAATCTAAGGTGAAACAAATGTGTTAATGTATATTATGAACAGACATGTATCATGAAATCTAGGACACAAGACTTAAGTGGAATCATGTGGGCATCTAGACAGTATGTCCGCCATCACATTATCCGAACCACGGATAGCCCGCACCGTGAAATGAAAAGGTTGAAGAGCAATAGCATAACGAGTAGATCTCGAGCTCTTTAAATCCTTGTTCTGCATAGCTGTAAGAGCTTTTTGGTCGGTTTCTATAATGAAATGCGCGCCAAGAAGGAATCTTTGTAGCTTAGGAATGGCCCAGACCATAGCTAACAATTCACGGTCTAGAACCGAATAGTTCCTTTCTGCCGCATTCAATTTCCTAGAGATATACATCACAGGATGCAGAGTTCCTGAATATTCCTGCATAAGTGCCGCCCCGATCCCAGTGGAAGAGGCATCAATACGAAGGACAAAAGTCTTATCAATCGATGGTAGTCGTAAGATAGGAGGAGATGAGAACAAATTCTTAATCTGATCCAATGAAGATTGGCATTCTTGAGACCAGCACACCATGTTAGGAGAACCTTTTTTCAATAAAGTTGAAAGAGGTGCCATAATGGAGGACAGATTCTTAATGAATCTTCCGTAGAATTGTATTAATCCCAAGAGACTACGCACTTGCTTTTTTGTTTTAGGAACGGAGATATTTAATATCTTAGAAATGTTTTGGTCCTCTGTCTTCAATAGACCATGACCAACCCGATGACCTAGGAAAGAGATTTCACTAAACCCAACAAAGGCTTTAGAGGGTTTTGCAGTCAAATTATGCTCGCGTAGAGTAGACAGTAACTCATTTAAACCCGAATAGTGTTCTTCCCAAGTATCGCTGAAAAGACAGATGTCGTCTAAGTATGCGATGACATCTGTACGATATGAGAGAATTCGACGCATCATGCGTACGAAAGTAGCTGGGGCGTTCATCAGCCCGAAAGGCATAAAATTCCATTGATACAAACCCCTAGGTGTTGAGAAAGCAGTGAAAGGTTTGGCGCGTTCAGTTAATGGAACTTGCCAATAGCCTTTCAACAAGTCAAGTTTAGTAAAGAATCGCGATTTAGAAAGTCTAGTAAGTAGATCTTCCAATAAAGGCATAGGTTCAGCATCAAACTTCGTAACTTGGTTCAATTTGCGATAATCGACGCAAAGACGTATTTTATTGTCTTTCTTTCGAACAATAACCATGGACGAAGAGTATGCTGAAGTGGATGGTTCAATTATTTTCAATTGTATCATTTCATCCTATTCTTTCTCGACTTGCGCTTGGAAATGAATAGGGATAGGATATGGTCTTACTCTGATCAGATTATGATCAGTAAGTATGATGTCATGTTTGATAATATGTGTGTGTCCAGGAATGTCGGTAAGGACATCCTGAAATGATTGTAGCAAAGAAGATACTTGACGCTGTTCCTCAATAGACAAATTAGAAGAAACCGTAACGTTTCTCCATGATTCCGTAGAATTGAGTGAAATCATAGGAAGAGGTAGATTAACATCTGAAAACGTAGTTTCCTCCTCCTGTATAACCGACAAGGATGAGATATGACCATGTTGGACTGGAGAATCGTCCGTCGCCTGGAAAATAGGCTGCAAATAGTCTGGTCGTTCAATAAATTCCGTAAGCATATTTATATGGAAGGTTTTATGCCTTCCATCAATATCGACAACATAGTCGACATTGGAAAATTTTGAGACTATTTTATATGGACCTTTCCATGCAATGAGAAGTCTGTTCTCCCTCGAAGGAAGTAAGACAAACGCTTTGTCTCCAGGACAAAGTTGACGTAGGCGTCTCTTCTTATTAGCGAATTGCCTCGCCTTTTTTTGGGCAAATTCGGAGGATGAAGTCGCTAACTTGCATGCTTCGATAATCTTATGCCTGAGAGCAATGACATACTCATATGAAGATTGAGTGTCATCGTCAATATTATCAGCATTTATAAAATCGTGTAGCAAGGACATAGGACCGCGCGGTTGCACGCCAAAAACAAGTTGAAAGGGAGAAAACCCTGTATGTTCGTTGGGGACCTCTCTATAGGCAAAGAGAGCCGTGGGTAAAACCCTGTCCCAATCCTGAGGATGATACTCAGTAATCTTGCCAAGTAAGTTCTTAAGTGTTCTATTAAGACGTTCAACCAACCCATTAGACATTGGGTGATAAATACTACTGAGAGACCTTTTAATATCTAGGATAGACATCACCTGCGACATAGTGTCTGATATCAATTGAGTACCATGGTCTGACAATATTTCTCTGGGAAAACCCAAACGAGAAAATATTAGCCAAAGAGCGTCTGCGATATCGGCAGTAGATATGCTCTTTAGAGGTATAGCCTCTGGCCAACATGTGCACATGTCGACGCATGTTAGGATGAATTGATGTCCTCTGGCTGACTTAATCTTAAAAGGGCCAATAATATATATTGCCATCTTCTGGAATGGTCGAATAGGAATGTCTGCAGCCTGGATAGGTGCAGCATGTCGTGGACCTCTAGATTTGACTTCTTGACAAATCTTACAAGATCGGCAATAAATTCGTATGTCTTTGTTTACGAATGGCCAAAAGAAAGCCGCTAGAACTCTCGACTTAGTGCGAGAAAAACCCATGTGTCCAGCACACTGAGAATCGTGTGCATGTTGAAGAATTAAGGCTCTCATACTTTTGGGCACAAGAATTTGAGAGTGCATGGATTTGTCTGAATGTTGTACCATACGTACTAGTATACCATTCTTCATAGTGATATACGATTTTTTTTATTTTTTTCCCGTACGCCCGCTAATACTCGAGGCGAAATCTCAGGTTATTGTTAATGTCTAACCTGACATTGATTTTTCGTGAGTATCCCTTTTTCTTGTACAGAGACAGGTGTCCCTCGCCATTCAGGCAGATACTCTCCGATTTCGGAGGTAATACGATTTGTGAATTGTATTTTGATTCGGATCACCGTTTTTAGCGAGAAGAAAGTATTTATTTAGAGAAGAGTCTTCTTCTTGTAGTTTCACAAACGAGTCATGTGAAATCACTAAATGATCATCTTGGCTACCAACTTCATTACAATCATTAGATGAAGTTGAAGGAATAAGAGCTTGTGCTCTTGTTACAACCACATTGGCTGTTTGGATATTATGTTCTTCCCAAGCAGCAATTTGCTGCGGGGTACATTCCTTAACCCCGTGAATACGACCGATTTTAAGATCCGCAATAGGATTAGGAAGAAGACACGCGTGTACATCTCCTGTAAAGAAGGGAGTATCCATGTGGATGATAGCAGTAGGATATATCTCCAAAGTTCCACCAAATGTCACACACTTAACCACCTTTCCCGTAGCACAGCAAGGATCTATGAGAGATTGCCTAACCCCAGTAGTAGTACATCCAGAATCAAAAAGTACTGAGACTGGATTATTATTCACTAGACCTTTATGTAAGATAAGAGATCCTCTCCCGTCATGCGCAACTGTAGCAGGAAGAGCGGGAAGAGGGTGACCACAAATTAGGGTAGATACTGTAGATGGCTCGAACAATGTTGAGCATTGGGGGCACTTAGATGCTCTCCCAAAATCGAAAGCAGAGCCAGTGATAGCATTAGAGTTTCTACTGTCGTTCACTTGACTACAGGCTTCCTGAGACTCATGTTGTGACGCGTTTGCCTGACGATAAGATTTTCTTTTGTTATGTCTAGGTCTGCCGCGATTATTATTTCCCCTGCAATTATCATTATATTGCCCATCATAACCATTATTCTGGTTTGCATCACCGTTTCCATAACCATCATCGTAATATTCTTGACGGCGAGGATAATTATCTCGAGAAGAAAAACTCGGATAGTTTCTACTGTGATAACCTTTGCGAAAGTGTCTATAATTGTTAGACCCAACATTACGAGGACTATCATTTGATATTGAGTGTAATTCTGATTACTCTTCTTATTAAAGCTTTGTTTAGCACCTTGAAATTTATGATTGTAATTAGAGCCATATGGTGGTGCCGAAGTAACTGGCAACCCTTCTTTCGCTTTAGAATTGCTAACTGTAGCATGGGGATGCGCAGTTAGTACTGGCAACAATATTCCTCCATGTCTTTTATGTTTTTAGGTTTACGCTCATGAAGAAAAGCAAGGAAAGATTCATTGACCGATGACATAACTTTGTCTCGAAGTAATAAGTCCATTAGGCCTTCATATGTTTTTTCAGTCTGAGACAACTCAATCCAACGTGTGAATGTACGGCGTATCTTTATAATAAAGTCAGAGAAATCTACTCCGTTTTCTGGCAACATTGTCTTAAGACGAAGACGATAATCTTCTTCTTTTAGTTGATATCTTTTAAGTAATGCTGCTCTGACAACATCATAGTTAGTCATCATGTTCCTCTATTGTCATAAGAGTAGTTACTGGTTCACCTGAAAAAAATTCCATCAGTTGTTCGAATATTTTTCCTATTTTATTTAATGCGTATTGCATAAAAATTGGAATCTATCAAGATAATCCGTTATATCGTCCTTTAAAAGATTGAAATGAGGTAATTTGATCTTATTAGACTTCTCCTTTGTCGTACCCGAAGTTGCTTGATGAGCACCCACATTCATCAATTTCAATTTCTCTAACTCCAAAGCTGCGAGTCTTTCATCATGTTCCATTTTTGCTTTTCTCTCTTCAGCCTCAGCTTGAAATGTTCTCTCTTCAGCAGCAGTTAGAAGTTTTCTCTCCTCAGCAGCAGCTTGAAATTTTCTCTCTTCAGCAGCAGCTTGCAATTTCCTCTCCTCAGCAGCAGCTTGAAGTTTTTTCTCTTCAGCAGCAGCATGAAATTTTCTCTCCTCAGCAGCAGCTTGAGCTTGAAGTTTTTTCTCCTCAGCAGCAGCTTGAGCTTGAAGTTTTCTCTCTTCAGCATCTCTTTGTTGCTGTATTCTTCTGTCTTCAGCTTCTCTATCCAACTGCATTTGTATCCTTTTCTCTTCAGCCTTCTGTGCCTTGGCATATTGAGCAAGTGCGAATTCTTCTAACTTCTCACCTGTCTTCCCAAGGGCTTTTCCCTTGTGTTCAATAAAGTAGTCCCTATGTAGACATTCTGTCTAACTATGTGAGATCAGACCTGAAAAATTAAATAAATTACCTTATCCCACTTTGATGGGAACAAGTCTGTAATACTAGAACTTGTATACTCACTTCAACTTTATTTCACTCTCTTTGAGATCTTCTTCAAGGCTTATCAAAGACCTTGTATAGTTACCTTGTTTCTCTATAATATTATTTTAAAATAACCTTTATATGAAAATGTAAACAAGTCTTAATCATTAGTAATAATAGTCCCACCATGATCAAGTATATCTATAGACTGTAATAATTGTACATCCTCAGAAGGTAATTCCAGCTCATCATTACAATAATGAATCCAAATACTTACAATTAATAAATACTCATTGGACAAGAATACAAAATAAACCGAAAACGTTTCGCAGAAGTGCTCAAATAATACAGCAAACAGCAAAACAAAAAAAATTGTTAACACAAATGTGTAATGATGACTGCGAAAATAAAACAAATTAACAAATGGCAACACTGTTATAACAAACACAAAAGATGTATAGAAATAAATGATAGACAGAAGAGGCAGACAAATCACCAACTATTCAAACAAATCAAATCAAAACTAAAGAACAGAAAAATTTTTACAAAAACAACGAAAAGGCACACCTCGGCACAACTAAACGTAAATAGCAACAAATATTGCTGTGAAAAATTTGTATAGTCCCTACAGAAATACACACTAAATAAACATGTAAACAAAAACATGTAAAACTAAACAAACAATGCATGCACGTCTGATCTGTGTTGGATGTTTATGTAAATAAACAATACCCAGCGCGCCCTAGTCCAACTAATACAGTATGTAGTATATAGAGAAGGCTCAGCTTTACACAAAATAAAAGGCACAGTTTACACACTAAACAGGCCACTTATCTTTAAGCACAATCCTCAATAACCGCAAAGATGCAGAATAATGCGTATGCGGTACACTACAGTCAACAACAATGCTCGTTCTGTAGACGATCCAAACCGTTGAAGGTCACCGTAACTTCATAACAGGCAGTGGTCTCTCCAAACACCCAAGCTACAAAAATCATACTCGACACCATTGAGACTATTGAAGATCCAACGTCGATATGTTTTGTAGAATGTAGTGTAACAAGCCAGCGGTATTGATAATCTTGTTTACAATCTTAGGTTGGTTGACAGGTAACGGATTGTGAGAACTTGTGACGAATTTGTGACTTGAATACTGTCCAACCAAGATACCGATAGGTTGCCATCGATGTGACTTGATAGTCCAGATATATTGCCATCATTTGTAGAACTCCAGAAATGTATAACAATGTAACTTCAATTCCGTAGCAGTTGTGGTCCATGTAGCAGTAACACGAAAATGCCAACGCCAGTGTTTATGTGAGTCAGCCCAGTTGTTGACCTATTTACCACTGTCTTGAAAATGTAGAAAACCCACAAATCTGGTCCACCATAAATGTAACGTACTGTTTATGCGTGATGTGAAAGCTGGCAGAGTGAACGTGTCGTTTATCACCTGAACTGTGTAATGTTGGGGTGTTGATGTAGGTCACCAGAAATGTAACGCCCACCAGCGTGAGGCACTGCCAGGGGTACTACGATCACTCACACAAAACAGCGTGCATGTTGTAGATGTGTGGTACTGGTATTATGATGTGCTGAGTGTGGATGTAGACGAGAACGCAAATGCTTGAAGCTCTTAGTTAAGTCAATAATGCACCCATACACTCACATGCAGTAGTCAATGATGGATTGAAGACTGCTGGCACGTTTCAAACATTTATTTACGAAACTGACAGTAGCATCAACAGGACAGTCAAATCGACAAGATCAAGGACTTCACATACATAATGAATGACTGTTAGATGTCTGGTAATCAAAGGCTTGCATCATACATCAACTAGGACATACCCAAACATCATCTGTCCTAATGTTACAGTTTACAATGTAGCTTCTGTACCATTGACTCAGCGCGTCAGGTACTTAATTAGCTCTGTCGTCCAACAAACGAGCTCCTAAATTGCGTAGCAATAATACATAAGGCTGTTATTCAACTGGCATAGCCCGCCAGATATATTTCCTCTTGCTGAAAAATATTGGCCGTAATACAGGGCCTCAATATGTAGACATGTCGTGAAACGACTCTCCCCGACTTTTTCTTCTGTCTATTATTTTTTCTCTCTACAAATTTCTCCTATCATTTGACAAGAAACCAAGAAGTCTCTCTCTAGTCTTAGATTTCACTATTTGCTAGCGGATTCACATGGCAAAAGGTAATAAATTATTCCTTATCCAGCGAAAGTCTAAGGTGAAAAAACACGGTGCAACGTCCGGAAGTGACCTGTGTTGGGTTCACGAAGGGAACGCATGTTGGATACTAGGGCGAGTTTAATGAAGTTAACTTGATACCCCTGGGACCAAAATAGATGAATTTGCACCAATACCACAGCCCACCCCGGCCCGGGAACTTCATCCTGGAATTGGGAGGGAATTTTAAGCATTAGAACGCTAACCATCGCTCGAAGTAGAAGCGTATATGGGCCCAAAGTGGGCATTACTGTTGCAAAATATATTCATAGTGAATTCAGTTGAGCGAAGTAAGTAGATCTAACTAATACTGCTGATTTTATAACATGAATAATCATATGTTTATCAACAGCTTGCTATTGCAGTAACTTTTTGTTAAAGTTTAAATGCATTTCCATTTTCAGTGACAATAATGGTTATTTGCATCTTTACAGATCCATCAAACTAATGTATGAGTTTGCTGAGGTCCTAGACCTAATTAACTCCTGATCTTTATCTCACAGCCTGGCAGAAATATGACAAGGTTAAAATAATTGATGTATATTATTGTTGTTACTTTGAGATTTGCATATTGACCCAAGCAAAATAGAAGTGTATTAGTGGTCCTTCTAACCGATGATGAAACTGACATACAGCGAGTGACAGTCTGGGGAAGTGACGGACATTTCCAAATCTTTAATGTCTACAGACCCCCCCGCCCCCCCCCCCCCCCCCCCCCAGAGAAACTAATGGAATCTACTTTGATGATATTGAATACAAGAGAACAATCATAGCAGGGGATTTCAACGCCCACTCCCCACTCTGGGGATACCAGGACACCAACATCTCAGGCCAGGCAGTAGAAGAGCTATGTAACACTTCCAACCTTATAGTCCTCCAAAACGAAAGATCCCCACCAACCCTCTACCATAAAGCTAGCGGAACCAGTAGCCGACCAGACCTAACACTTGTGTCTGCAGACCTCACCAACCGGTATAAATGGAGGGTATTGGAGGACATAGGAAGCGACCATCTACCCATCCTCACCACCATCTCGCAGGGTAAAACAAAAACGGAAACCAAAAGACAGCCGAAATGGAACTATGCTCGAGCAAACTGGGAACACTACAAACTCATATCAGACCAGCTTTTCACTGAAATAGACATGAACCAAGACATTAATACATTGAACGATCAGATCTCTACAGCCATACTGCAGGCAGCCAAACAGGCAATCCCCAAAGGCAGTCGTGTCAAATACAGCATCTTCTGGAATGAGGAATTAGAACACCTAGTACAACTAAGACGCAAGGCACGGAAAATCGCTCAGAAAAATCCTAGCCGTGAAAACAAAACCACATACAACAGACTCACTGCACAGGTTAAGCTAGCGAGCAGAAAAGCCAAAATGGAAACCTGGAAAGAAAAATGCGAAAACCTAGACCTAAATAAAGAAGGGAAGAAAGCATGGAAACTCATTGACAGCATGGCAGGGACATCCCAGAAGAGAAACCCAATCCCTATAAAACTTCCAAACAGTAACACAGCTACCTCCAACAGAGGGAAAGCACGAGTCCTAAATCGATTCTTTGCTGAAGTCAATAAAACATACAAAAGAGCCAATCTAGATAAAGCCATCAAGACACTTACAAAACGCATGCTAAAAGCACACAAGGCTGTGGACAGCATCTTTGATCAGGAATTTACGCTAGCTGAATTGCAATCCAGTCTCCTAAAGACCAAACCCAAAAAAGCACCAGGGCCAGACCAGGTTACCAACGACATGATAGTCAAACTTGGGGGAAAAGGCTTGCTGACGATCCTGGAATTCATAAACAAGACGTGGAGAAGCAGTACTGTACCTACAGGATGGAAAACGGCTAACATTATCCCAATACCCAAAAAAGATAAACCACCAAGCGAAGTCAGTAGCTACCGGCCCATTTCCCTGACTTCGTGCGTTGGGAAAATGGCAGAACGTATGATAAATGCACGCCTCTACTGGTGGTTAGAGAAAGGAAAAGCCCTCCATCCTAACCAAGCAGGATTCAGAAGAGGAAGACAGACTGTTGACCAGGTAATCCGATTGGTACAACATATTGCCGATGCTTTCCAGGATAAAAATCATGTGGCCGCAGCTTTCGTAGACCTCAAGCAGGCATATGACAGAGTATGGAGAGACGGTCTATTTTTCAAGATGCAGAAGATGGGCATAGAAGGAAGAATGTTTCGTTGGATAAAAGATTTCCTCACAAATAGAACCATCACCACAACGGTCAACTGAGCAACATCAGGGAAAAGAACCACCCAAGAAGGCCTCCCACAAGGCTCAGCCCTAAGCTGCACCCTCTTCCTCATATACATAAACGATATGGCAGACTGCCTTGAATTACCCAGCGCCTTGTTTGCTGATGACCTGGTCTTTTGGGCAGAAGGGAAGTCCCACTTGCAACTGCAAAAGAAACTAAACCGTGCACTGGCTGCTCTAACAACCTACTGCAGCTTCTGGAAAATGGTGATCAACACGAGTAAGACAGTCTACACTATATTCACACTCAGCAACAAAACAGTAAAGAAAGAACTGGATTTAAAACTTGATGATGCAAAGCTAGCTAAAGAGAACAATCCGACTTATCTAGGGATACAGCTAGATACCAGACTCACATACAAAACACATGTTGAGTCCCTAACTGCTAAGGCCTCTAGAAGGCTAAACGTCATAAAGCGTTTGGCAAGCACTGATTAGGGATCCAATCAGAGCACCCTACGACAACTGTACTTGGGATACGTGCGCTCAGTTATGGATTACTCTCTACCCCTGCAAGCCACTGCTAGCCCAACACTCAGACTGAAACTAGATCGCATACAAAACCAGGCACTCAGATTCATCTGTGGAGGCTTGCGAACTACTCCAACCAGCGCATGTGAGATTTCCGCCAATGTGGAACCCCTAGAACTAAGGAGAGAGAAATCAGTCATTATCACGGCAGAAAGATTCTTGCGAGCTGACAAAGACGACCCCTGCAAAAACGTTATCGGTGACCTCAACTCCAGGTACCGAATTAAAAAGACATCTTTCACTAGAAGGTACCAAGAGC
>JAMPIV010008653.1:0-86212 GCA_024509875.1 Oreohelix idahoensis
AATCTGAAGAAGCAAACAAGCACAGAATAGTTAAAATCATAATATAATACTGAATGAGAAACACCACGCTCTCACCTGTCAAACTGTCCTACGCCGCCACCTGACACCACTTCAACTTATCACACACCACAACACACCACCACTCATGTGTGTTCATCCAATGCGGACTAGTTAAGGGTGTTGTGCGGGTGAGGGCTGGCCAATCTCACCATGTTAAACACACGTTGATACGGAAAAACCAATACTGCAAGAGGCACACACTCATCTGTTCACACCACCACACACACATGCAGTGTCGTCTCAAATGAGACTAGTAAGGTGTTGTGCGTGTGGGGCTGGCAATTACTCACCCATTGTTTGTAAAACAGGTTGCTTACGGAAAACCCACTATTGCAAGAGCATCCACACTCAGCTTTCACCACACTACACACACTCTATGCATGTCGTCAATTTGTGAGAACTAGGTTATGGTGTGTGTGCGTGGGGCTGGCCAATCTCACCATGTAACACAGATTGCTACCGAAACATCTACTGCCCTAGCATATGAACTACTTAATTATGGGAGGCAAACCACACTGTTGGCCACCCCCATGCTCCTCAGGAGCGGAGAAGAGAAATATATACCTTGAAGTGAGCCCACGTTGCTCTCACAAAACCCATTCTCACTACTAACCATAATTAAATAATTCATAAAATGGACATAAAATATTATTCAAATATTTTTGTAAATTTTTATGCTACAATACAAATACTCTCAATAACGAGAATAAAACCACCACCTCACCAAACTGGTCTATTCTCAATATTCGTTACTGAATTCGGAAGCATCGCGTCGTATGTTGACGACTGGTGCGATGTGAGGATCTCATCACACGAAACACATCGTTACCGAAACAAATCACTGCCATAGCATAAAATGCTTCTTGTCGGCTTGTGATAGACACCAGCCACATTGGTGTTTCCATGCTCCGCCGGGAGCCACCAGAGAAACACATGTCTCAACAAAGGAGTGGCCTCGCGCTCTCCAGAAAATTCTAAATACAATATTCTCACCTCACAGTAAACCCCCATTAAATTTATACAGTAGAATTATCAATAAAACGTGAAATACACTCAATTACTTTTACATTAGAAAAATTAAAATATAAATTATTCTCGACTTAAACACCTAAAACTGGAACTAAATACACAACGTGTCACATGGCCGTAACATTATAGGTGTTTACCACGCGGGGCGTGTTATTCGCCGCTTTTTTTATTACAGTCCTCGCCAACGTGGCTACAATCTTTGCTATTGTTAATCTTATCTACATTCCCGTGAAATACCTTCATACTATATCTGCCAGGTTGATGATAACATTTCTGTCCAGTTTTCATGCATAAAAACACTCTCCTACTAAATTTGCCCGGTCTGATGGATGAAATTACTTGATACTAAAATTCTCACATCTGGATTTAGGGCTTTGCGTGCCTAATTAAAACCTATCAAACATTTATTTTCACTCATCTATCATTTCTTCACTTGACTAAAAATCATAATGTCCTAAAAAGACATTTCCTTTGGAAAACACATCTATCTATTTCACTAAAAACATTAAAAAACAGACTCGTTGCTGAATATAATTCTAGAAATTATATAAAATTAATTCTAATTTAAATTAACTCACGTGCTCAATGCATTTAGAGTTTCGGCGTCTGCTCTGTCGTCTGTTCTCTCTGGCGGGCTGATACTAGGAAAGGTCCGCTGGGAGCTCGCTATCTCTTTTTATAGGCACTAGGCTAATCACTCACTTTACTGCGCTAGGCGTATTAATCTTGACTACTTAAATATCACACGCGATTATCGCTTAGGAATAGCGAAAACACAAATAAAACCTACAGCTATTTAATATAACACAATTCTACACCACAACTTAATTTAAATGCATTATTATGGCATTTTCATCAATCTTCTACTTCAGATTTTTCACAACCCAGGCTCGCGCCGTCACGTGATCTGACAGTCACGTGGGCCGACCGAAAATATATGGGCGACAAACATGCCTTGAACTGAAGTGGGGGTGGGGCCTCAGGGGTGTCTTCCCGGCCCATCACAGTATTTTTAACATTCTTTTGTATAACTACATCTCTGTGGCCTCCAGTGTTTTTCCTGCTTGTTTACTAATTGTCACGACTCACGTGTGTCAGAATTTGTTCTATATAGCACTGGAGAACTCTCTTTCTTACTTCAGAAAGAAAATAACTACTGAGGAAGAAAAAAAAAGTTAGGGATATTTTTAGAACAGAACCTGTGGCAGAATATGCTGAGAAAGAAAGAATAAACTGGTTTTATTAACTTGTGAGAAGGAATCCCTGTTACTTAGCAGAAGGGGAAAACAGTCTCAATGTAGAAGAGACCAGGATAAGTCGATGTTCAGGAGATAATAGAGTAAGTTGGTGTCAGTCATCCTAAAAAAATACAACATGACAACCCACCAGGCCATACCACACATGTAATGGATTAGAAAACATTAATAAACAACAGCCAGCTGAACACCCTTGCTAAACTAGCAAGCCAATCTCTTTTAAAAATCTATGAAGTGAGAAACTAGAAGTTTTGTTTTTTTAATTGGAGTTTTGCTTTGTTTTGACTAAGTGCGACCTTTATCCCACATCATGTCATCTTTTCTCCATGTGTTTGCAGTATCCATTGCCTTTGTCTGTTGACCTGTCTATATTTTTCTTTGTCGCCTTTTTGAGACTGTGGCTGATGAAGGGTGTATCCCGAAACGTCCCGTGTTTCCGATATACATTAATTTGTAAAACTGATTCCGTACCATTTTACTTTTGTAATTTATGTATTACTTTTCTTACCAGTTTAACAGCAGCCACCTTATTTATTTACTTACATTAAATTATCAACCGAAACACAAGGTCTGTCAGTTATATTACATCCCATATCTAAATATGAAAGACTTTGTGGTCTGAAATTGATTCACAGTTGTCAAAAAAAGTGGCATTATTATCAAGTTTGTGGGTACTATCAATACTGTTCTGAAATAGCAAAATTCAGTTAAGATTAACTTTGAAACAAAAATAGCATTTTTTAAAATGCCTACAACAAAATTGTGACAATTATTTTCACAGTTGATTGCTCAAAAGCTGGACCTGGTGACCTTGGGGTTGATGTCACACATAATGGTCGACCTGTTTCTACTCATATTTCACCTACTGCAACTCCTGGCTATAAGAAGGTTACATTTATGCCTTACGAGCCAGGTGCTTATGAAATCAATGTCCATTTTAACAGAGCAGAGGTCAGAGGTGAGTCATTGGGTTAAATTGTTTTTTTAAAACCCATGTATGTACCATGGTTATCATCCTATCATCAGTGCCATTTATTGCATTTTTAGAAATAACATAAGAATAAAAAACAGCCAAAAAAAAAAAAAATCAACTTACTGTTATGACCAAATGAAAATCTAGATTCATCAAATGGAATAATAAACTTAAACTTAGGATCTTTAATATAAATGCTACTTACTTGGAGTAACCAAGAGGACATGCACACCGTCACAGCTGGCAGATGCTGGAGTTGGGTTGGCTACATCCTGAGAAGAGACCCCAATGCCATCACAAGAACAGCTATGCTATGGACCCCCGAAGGAAAGTGAAAGAGTGGCCGACCAAAAACAACTTTTCGGAGAACTGTGGAGGCTGAGATGCAGAGAATGAACCAGAGCTGGGACACTGCACGAAGGATGGCCACTGACTGAGCGAAGTAGAAGCAGTTTGTTGCTGCCCTACAAGATGCCACCAGGCGTGATGGCCACTGACTGCTTTGACAGTCTGCGGCAAAGGATCAGAGAAGAAGATGACTTTTCAGCAGTACTAGCAATTTTCTTGTCTTGTGGAAGTCAGTCATGGAAAATTAATGAATAAGCAAGAAAATCCTTTGAGGCGAAACAGATGTGGCTTACACAAGAATGTTAAAAAAGCCAATGAAAAGAATAATGCTTATGATATCTTGAGAAATGCTAGTGTGCAAAGGAAGCCTAAATATACACATCTTAAATAAGCATTCCATTTCGTTTTATATGGTAGAAGAAGGGGAAAATTAAACTCATTCTGATAATAAATTGACAAACTGGCAAATGTTACAAGAAAAAACAAAAGAGAGAAAGGAAGACAAATAAAGCAGATACTGGATAGACTAAAATTATGAGACGGGAAAATTCAGCAACAGAACTGATGAAAACCCTCAAGGACTGGAAATAAATTATTGTTCGTGCCAGTCAGTGTAACAATTGAAAATGATTTTGCTGACAACACAAAACAGAATCTAGAAGATCTGAAGAAACTAACATCCACTAATGTTAGACAATTCTAATAAAAATGTTCTCTTGCCATACTTTCTATAATGTATACATTAATTTATGGTGTACAATTTAATATATGCAGAAGGAGATATTGAATTTTTCAACCCTGATGAGAGACAGAGAAAGGCTTGTGTTTTTATACCCGTGATTTGAGCCACATCATGGATATATTGAGGTGAAAGCTTCATGTAAATTGTATGCTTTTGGAGACTGTTTGTTTTTCCCCCCCCCCCCCCCCCCCCCCCCCCCCCCCCCTCCCCCCACCCCCCCCCCCCCCCACCACCCCCCCCCCCCCCACCCCCCCCCCCCCCCCCCCACCCCCCCCCTATAAAAAGGGGCCCCCCCCCCCCCCCCCCCCCCCCAGATCCCCCCCCCCCCCACCCCACCCCCCCCCCCCCCCCCCCCCCCCCCCCCCCCCCCCCCCCCCGTATCACCCCCACCCCCCCCCCCCCCCCCCCACCCCCCCCCCCCCCCCCCCCCCCCCCCAACCCCCCCCCCCCCCCCCCCCCCCCCCCCCCCCCCCCCCCCCCGCACTGGTGTACCCCCCCCACCCCCCAAAAAACCCCCCACCCCCCCACCACCCCCCCCACCCCCCCCCCGCCCACCCCCCTACCCCCCCCCCCGCCCCCCCCACCCCCCCCCACGGGAAAATTTAGATCACACTTAAATCACTGCCCCCCCCACCCACCCACACCCACCCACCACCCCCCCCCCCCCCCCCACCCCCCCCCCCCCACCCCCCCCCCCCCCCCCCCCCCCTCCCCCCCCACCCCACCACCCACCCACCCCCCCCACACCCCCCCCCACACACACCCCCCCACACCCCCCCCCCCACCCCACCCCCCCCCCTCGTAATTGATGTAATGGTGATCACATGTTTCTGCCTTGTGTCTTTTATAAACATATTTAAATATATTGAATTTTTAAACTGTTGTCCTTTCTTGTTACCTTAAATAAAAATTAGTGTTACTGTTCGTGATTTTTTTCTGGTGTAATATCATGGATTTGTCACACTTTATACTAGCATTATTAAGATTGAACTTTCATTGGAGTCATAGTCAATGTTTGTTTCTATTATTGCCAGTGCTTTTAAGGTATCATCTTGATTTTGATTTTGCTAGTGTTTGTGTTACATTTTTAAAAACTACGAGTTTTGCTCTGAAACAATCTATGTTGCTGTTGTATTATTATTTTGTAAAAATGACATTACCATTTTATTTCAATTTATTGATAGCAGTTTTGTGTAACTTCTAATGTATCTATATATAGACTATTTAGTCATGACCTTTTATTTTAATTTTGTGAAAATCATGACTGTGTACATCTGTGAAGTATGACGGAACGACTGTGTAAATCTGTGAAGTATGAAAGTATGACTGTGTATATCTATGAAGTATGAAGGTACGACTGTGTACATCTGTGAAGTATGAAGGTATGACTGTGTAAATCTATGAAGTATGAAGGTATGACTGTGTACATCTGTGAAGTATGAAGGTATGACTGTACATCTGTGAAGTATGAAGGTATGACTGTACATCTGTTAAGTATGAAGGTATGACTACATCTGTGAAGTATGAAGGTATGACTGTGTACATCTGTGAAGTATGACTGTACATCTGTGAAGTATGAAGGTATGAGTGTGTACATCTGTGAAGTATGAAGGTATGACTGTGTATATCTGTGAAATGTGAAGGTATAACTGTAAATCTGTGAAGTATGAAGGGATAACTATGTAATGTGCAAGAGGAAGACAGTGATATAAGTAGGAAGATAACATCAAGAGATGGACAAGAAAGAGTTTATCTGAGCGCACCATTAAGACAAGAGACAGAAGACGCTTTAGATCCATTACAGCCAACCTTCAATGTGGAGATGGCAGCTGATGATGTTGATGATAACTGTACTTCAGTTCCATGTACCGAAGTGCAGCTTGATTGAGTGTAACACACAGTGGTAGTGTAGTGACACCTGATTGAGTGTAACACACAGTGGTAGTGTAGTGACACCTGATTGAGTGTGACATACAGTGGTAGTGTAGTGACACCTGATTGAGTGTGACACACAGTGGTAGTGTAGTGACACCTGATTGAGTGTGACACACAGTGGTAGTGTAGTGACACCTGATTGAGTGTGACACACAGTGGTAGTGTAGTGATGCCTGATTGAGTGTGACACACAGTAGTAGTGTAGTGATGCCTGATTGAGTGTGACACACAGCGGTAGTGTAGTGACACCTGATTGAGTGTGACACACAGTGGTAGTGTAGTGATGCTTGATTGAGAGTGACACATAGTGGTAATGTAGTGACACGTGATTGAGTGTAACACACAGTGGTAGTTTAGTGACACCTGATTGAGTAAAACACACAGTGGTAGTGTAGTGATGCATGATTGAGTGTAACACACAGTGGTAGTGTAGTGATGCATGATTGAGTGTAACACACTTTGGTAATGTAATGATACCTGATTGAGTGCGACACACAGTGGTAGTGTAGTGATGCCTGATTGAGTATGTTACACAGTGGTAGTGTAGTGATGCCTGATTGAATATGACACACAGTGGTAGTGTAGTGACACCTGATTGAGTGTGACACATAGTGGTAGTGTAGTGATGCCTGATTGAGTATGACACACAGTGGTAGTGTAGTGATGCCTGATTGAGTGTGACACACAGTGGTAGTGTAGTCAAACCTGATTGAGTGTGATACACAGTGGTAGTGTAATGACATGTGATTGAGTGTGACACACAGTGGTAGTGTAATGACACCTGATTGAGTATGACACACAGTGGTAGTGTAGTGACGCATGATTGAGTGTAACACACAGTGGTAGTGTAGTGATTCATGATTGAGTGTAACATACCGTGGTAGTGTAGTTATGTCTGATTGAGTGTAACACACAGTGGTAGTGTAGTGACGTCTGATTGAGTGTAACACACAGTGGTAATGTAGGAACACCTGATTGAGTGACACACAGTGGTAGTGTAGTGATGCCTGATTGAGTATGTTACACAGTGGTAGTGTAGTGACACCTAATTGAATATGTCACACAGTGGTAGTGTAGTGATGCCTGATTGAGTGTGACACACAGTGGTAGTGTAGTGAAACCTGATTGAGTGTGACACACAGTAGTAGTGTAGTGACATATGATTGAGTGTGACACACAGTGGTAGTGTAGTGACACCTGATTGAGTATGACACACAGTGGTAGTGTAGGGATACATGATTGAGTGTAACACACAGTGGTAGTGTAGTGATTCATGATTGAGTGTAACACACCATGGTAGTGTAGTTATGTCTGATTGAGTGTAACACACAGTGGTAGTGTAGTGATGTCTGATTGAGTGTAACACACAGTGGTAATGTAGGAACACCTGATTGAGTGACACACAGTTGTAGTGCAGTGATGCCTGATTGAGTATGTTACACAGTGGTAATGTAGTGACACCTAATTGAATATGTCACACAGTGGTAGTGTAGTGATGCCTAATTGAGTGTGATACACAGTGGTAGTGTAGTGATGCCTGATTGAGTGTGACTCACAGTGGTAAGTGATGCCTGATTGAGTGTGACTCACAGTGGTAGTGTAGTGATGCCTGATTGAGTGTAACACACAGTTGTAGTGTAGTGATGCCTGATTGAGTGCGGCACACAATGATAGTGTAGTGATGCCTGATTGTATACAGTGGTTACTAGGAATTTGTTCTGAGACAATGCGTCGTAGTGGACATATGGACCTATGTGAATGGAATAATTTACTTATAAATCATGTTCATGAAGTGGAGAACTGTGTGCTGGAAAAAGGTAAAGGATCCCTTTACACGCCCTATTGAGGCATATTGGGAATATGGTGTTAGGCCCATATTTTCTCGACCGTCGGTACACCAGGGGTGATGTGGTCAGCATCACGCTGGCTGCCTTAACCTTCCCAGAGTTGCTCTGGTACCCATTTGGGGCTGGATCGACCCAGGAGCCGTTTGCGGCCTAAAAAAATCCCACCTCATCTGGGGATCAAACCATAGACCACTGAGCGAGGAAGCCAGTGCACTAACCACTATGCTACCGCGGCTCCCTTATGCTGGAAGAGTCCATTGATTATTCAAAGATCTTTTCACTGTTTTGTCAAACAATGTCTACATTGAGTTTTGTTCAGTAGTGTTGAACTGTGTCACTAAATGGAATCCATGAGTGATACTGAAATGTTGTTTATTGAATGATCAATTTAATCTTAGAATTTAATTGCTGGGAAGTGTCAGAGTAGGAATAACTGATTCAAGCTATTGTCAGCTTTTTATTACCTTTGAATATGATGTACCATCAGTATAAGAATTGGATTGACAGCGTATCATCTTCATTGTTTTTTACTATTCTACAGATCCTGTTGTGTTTATTGTTAATCATTGTGAGTCAGTGTTTTGAACAGATAGAACCCTGATGACAGTAATATGTCACAGAGACAAACAGACAAGAGGAGCTGTCATTGTTTGGGAAATATATGGAGGTCAAAAGAGATTATGTCCCACAACACACAAATCAGAATCTTCTTCTGAAATGTCAAGTTACTTCTATTGAATGGCTCAGAAGCATGGAAAGTGACAAAAACAACAACCAAAAAAGTTACAGACTTTCATAAATGGATGCTTGCGTAGAGTAGAAGCATTCAAATACTGCTGCAAATTCATTCAGCAATGTGTAACTAGTAAGAACTGACAAGTACAAATCGTACGCTGACAATGGAAAGAACACACATTGAGGAAACCTATTGATAGCTAGGCAAAACAGTCCTTATTCTGGAATCCCCAGGTTAAGAGAGGTAGAAAGAAACCAAATAAAAAACATGAAGAAAACAACTGGAAATGAAAGGGATGAGGAAGACCGGGACAGACCTTGAGCTGATAGCTTGGGACAGTAGGACTTGGCGTACGTTTGTTGAAGGCCTATGCTCCTTGGGGAGCTGAAGGGACATTATGATAGTGATTGTGATACAATCATGTAGCTTTAGCATGAAAAGGCTGATATTGTAATGTTGTAACTGTTGCAATTTCACAGGTGATTGGGAGGTAGACTACGTCACTGGTTGGCCATTTATTTGTCATGTGACAGATTCCTCGGATATTGCTGTATATGGTATGGAGGATGGAACCATATGTGCACACCCTGAATTGATTGGTTAGTTTGCTCATTTTGTCTTTATGTTATTATTCATTGTGTTCGGGAGGTAGTAATTTGTTTGCATTTTGGAACATGGTAAATACTGCATATATGAAATGTTACTTACTTACTTACCTAGTCGTTCCTCTTTTACCGTGAGATGTAGAGGTTTGGAAGAGAGAGCGCCATACTATCCTATTGGCTATCTTCCTTCTGGCCTTCAAATATTGTCTAATGTTGTCCTCCTAGCGGACTCTGGGTCATCCTGGATATGTGAAATCAATATGTGAAATCAATATGAAATATAAAATAAAATTAATCTTGTTCTTTGTAGTTCCATGGTAGTCTCCAAGGAGGAAAAGAAAATATAGGACTACTAATCACTTAAGGAAGGCCTAACAAGTGACTAATATGAGGTTCTGCACTACGCTAGCGACCTCATCCCGTAAAACATATTGTTAAATAAACCACAACTGCAAGAACATATGCATGCTTTGAAGCCTACATCCTTTAAGTAGACTAGGACAGTGATGGCTCTAGAAAAAAACAGGGAAAAGATGAAGATGTTGAAGAAGAAAGTCAGTTTCAGAAGCCAAAAATAATATTGTAAACTGGAATTGTTAATATAGACACTAAAAATAATCAATAGTGTTACAGTGAAGATATTCATAGAAAAACTGATGCAGAAAAAGTTCATAGAAACTAAGAATTTAAATGTTGAACAATAGAAATGTTAACTGAGAAGAACTAAGAAAATTATTGTAGTACAATAAATAAGAAACATAAAAATAAAAATAAAAACAAATAGTGAACAATATAAAAATAGGTAATTAAAAGTTTAATTATGTAAGATGATAGGACACTCTATACAGAGCGAACGAACAAACTTTACTTTCAAAGGGTTAAGAATTGGGCACGCAGGCTCTGACATTCTGCCCTTCCTCTCTCTCTCATCATGCATAATGTATCCTTTCATCCTCACATTTACTTTAAGCATTATTTAAGCATGTATCATTATATAACAGCATCCATTTGCAATATCCAACCATAATCAAATTCAAGTATGTTTTTAAAATAAATGTAAAAAAAACTAACAAAAAACTAACAAAGAGACAAAATTCAAACCCTTCATACAATAAATTAGACAATGATTTGAGACATAATCAGATTAGGGTGGTGTGTTATAAGAACTCGTGAAATATTCAAACAGATGCAACAGGAGGCAATCTGATCATCAGAACAGGTCCCCTGTCGATCAAATGTTTCTGCCCCTTAATCTCCTTCATACTCTAAAGGGGGACAGGCCATGACTCCCAAGTGTCAGCCTCCTGTTGTCTTGTGCTGAGAATTTAACCCACTCCACCTTAGTTGCAGCTTAAAGTTTTATTATGCAGAAATGTGAAACCAACGTCCTTTTCAGGACGAACAAGGAAGGAAGGAAGGATGCAGAAATGTATACAGATGCTGAAAAAAAGTAGAATAAAGGACATTTGTAGAATCAATACAGAACAAATGAAGGCTACTAACATAGATGCTCAGGATTGATATGCATTTACAATATAAAAATATACTGTTAAAAAAAGGGCACTCCTCCGAATACCGGTCCCAAATGACTCAATATGGTTTGTGTAAGAAAATATCCCTTACAGGGCCTCATTTTGACATATAATAAAAAAATTTACGAGTATGAATGGGAAACTACTCTTGAAACACAGAAATTGCCAAAAGGGAACTTTTGGCGCCCGGTGAAGTGAAGTGAATACGTATTAATTAATAATGTTAGAACCAACGGGCTGATCACCCGTTTGCCAGTCACTTCGATTACGGAAACAACAGCAAATGGATTGATTTGCCGTTGCCCTAAAGACGCCAATGGGCGTGATGGGAAACAATGGCAAAGAAAACCTATCTGCTGTTGCCCTAAGACGCCACTAGGCATAATGGCCACTGACTGCTTTGACGGTCGGTGGCTAAGGACGGAAGAAGAAGAAGAAGAATAATGTTAGAAGGTTATATGTTGAAATTTTCGCACAAAAGTTGTAAATACTGTCCGAAAACATGTTGTTTGTGACTGTAGCGCCACTTAAACTCTGCTAAATAAGAATGAAACTTTCCACGACTAGTGCCGCCTTGGTAACGTTGTTTCCTCTTCGCTTGCATCCATACACCTTCAATAGTTTGGGTGTGAATTTCACTGTGTACAGGGTCAACGAAATTATTAGCATGAACAACAACGGTATGATCATAGATGCCATGGTTTAGTCGACCAACGTTGTTGTAGCCTCACCAAGCATCGGTGACAATTGTGGTTCCTGTTAAGGCATGATTACATATAATGCGTTCCAGTGTTGCCGCATCTCGTCTTGCCACAACCTCCAACCAGCAACGACCACTACCGCGTTCAACCAGTCCAACTACCCATTGACCACGGCGAAATCGACCACGATGGTACTTGCGGTGGAAAAAGTAGCTCTCGTCAACTTCAACGAACACTGACTGTCCATTAGCATCAAATCCTCCCAACTGAGGGTTGTTGAGCAGCAGCCAGTTGTAACATTCTAAACGAAAATAGTTATTGTAATTAACAATAGTGTCATAACTTGTCAACCTCTCGAAAAACATCACATGTTTCGACTTCACCTCGAACAGCCAGTAAAACATTATCATCACAATTTTTTCCGTTGCCAGTTCACAATTGGCAAAGAACGAACCTGTCCGTACACTGCAACGACAATTACGGCACTGCCAAGAGAATCTGTCAGAACATTCCAAACGAGAAACTAAAGACATCAGACGTCCGCAAGAAGAACAGTTTACTGCGTTTCTTATTAATCTGTGTGTAGCAAGCCACTGTAACCATTGGAGTTTGTTGTTCATTAATGTATACAAGTCACTAGGTCTGACATCTCCAGCTGTTAGTTGTTGAACTGGTAGAACATTGTTGCTGATCTGTGTCGGAGCTGATGGTCTACCTGGCATTAATATTTTTATCTCAAATGCACAAATTCGCAAGGAAAAATTTTCAATTTATTCACAACTTTGGAAGAAAAGAAATGGTCGACTTCACTCACTGTATCGGAATATCAAAATGATAATGTTACAGCGGGGGGAAAAAAACATGGTAATTTTAGATTCTCCCCTCCCCATTTTATGCCGCCCCTAAACCGGCATTACCAAATGAGGCCCTGTAAGGGATATTTTCTAACACAAACCGTAATGAGTCATTTGGGACCGGTATTCGGAGGATTGCCAACCAGCCTCAAATGTTCTTTACAGTGTCAAATGTACGTGTTGACCTGAATTGCATTCATTTTTGTAATCGTTACAACACAGTGGTCAATAGTGTTTATGATGCAATTTTTGACCACAGCTCATGTTGCGCGCACGTGAAAGCAACAAAATTTGAAGTGAACACTATTCACTGACTACACAACTGAAACCCCATAAAAGGATAACGCTACACACACAAAATTCAGTTCATTTTCAAGCAGACATTTATGGCGTCTCTATCGATAAATTTAAGGAACATTGCTATTGGCCGACTGCATGCAGGCGAAAGTCAAAGTCAGGTTGCCAGGCATCTAAACGTGCATCAGAGTACCATCAGTCAACTTTGGCACCGGTTCCAAGCCACTGGCTCAGTTGAAGACCGGCATCGCAGTGGATGACCCAGAGTGAACACAGCAGAGGAGGATCGCTTTATTCGGCTTCATCACCTCAGAGACAGGTTTACAACAGCTTCCTCAACTGCCCAGTCATTGCCTGCAGGACGTCATGTGTCTGATCAAACTGTCCGGAATAGACTGCATGACGCTGGACTTTAGGCACAACGACCTCACCGAGGACCTGTCCTTACGCGCCGCCATCGCCAAAATTGACTTCTTTGGGCCAACCAGCATTGTCCCTGGGCAGCTGACAATCAATGGAGACATGTCTGGTTTAGTGACGAATCTTTCTTTTTGTTGCAGCGTCATGATAGACGGCGTAGGGTCTACCGTAGGTGAAATGAACGTTTTGCCCAAAATTGCGTTGATGAAGCTCTGCCGCATGGTGGTGGAGGTGCAAAGGTGTGGGGAATGATCAATTACAACGGAAGGAGTCAATTGATGCACATTGAAGGAGGCTTGAATGCGCAACGATACGTCAATGAAATTCTTCAACCCCATGTCCTTCCACTTTTGGCTGCCCAAAGGTCTGTGTTTAAACAGGAAAACGCCAGACCCCATTGTGCACGGTTGACCACGCAGTTCCTGACTGTCAACAACATTCTTACCCTTCCCTGGCCATCCCTGTCTCCAGACATGAGTCCGATTGAGCACCTGTGGGATGAGCTGCATAGACGTGTTTGTCGCCGAGATGTTGCTCCAGCCAATCATCGTGATCTGTTCCAGGCACTCCAGAAAGAGTGGGCAGCCATCCCACAGGCCCACATCAGACGTCTGATCGCATCCATGCCCAGGAGATGCCAGTCGCTGATCGATGCAAGAGGAGGCCACACACCATACTAACGGGAAAGCCCGTACGCCAAAAAACTCTCGTGACCCAGATGCAAAACAACTGTCAATTGATTGGTTTATCCCTAAGGTATTCTTGTGTACAATTTGAACAATTAACTCATTAAATTAAAAAAGTTATTGAATGTCAAAATTATGGCTATGTGTGTGCCTTCAGTAGCTATGCGTTTCTTTTTTTGAACAGTATAGTTCTCAAAACTCTGGAAGGAATTAATTACAGTGATGTCATCAAAGAAACTGGTTGACAAGGGTTAGTGTTTGAAAGCCAACTTCAGCCTTCACACCAACAGTATACCAGAAGATTGTCTCTTGCCAACTGATAAAGTAGCATCCTGTAATGTTGATAAGGTTTGATAGCAAGTTTAACATGAATATTTCTTGTAAGTTTCAACATATTAAAAAAAACAACCCTAGTAGCATCACTCTCCAGTTTACGAAGCTGTAAAAGAATATCTGACCCTTCTCTTGATTTAGAGAAGGCAAAGGCAGTGAGGAAGGGAGCTTATCACTACACTTCATAAATATGGACTTAGTATAGTGAAGTCTCTAGGACATAATTCCCTTATGGCAGTATCTGATATGAGCAACCTTTATTTTTACTTTATTCTATTATATTTTCATACTTTTATCTGCCTATACAGCTGACTGTACAAGAGTAGGAGACGGCAAAATAGATGCAGAGGTCACCTACAATGGACAACGGTACCCATGTAAGATTAAGAGAGATAAGCCATGTGTGTACAAAGTACAGTTTAAACCACGAGGCCATGGAATTTACAAAGTTTGGATTAACTATGATGGCAGACCTGTGAAAGGTGAGAGCTGAATTAGTGCATGTATTCTTGTAATAATCTTGCCAATCTAAACAACGTATGGAAATATTTTCAGTACAATACCATTATTAAATTAAACATATACGAGAGTTGCATAATTTCTGTGCTTCTGTATGGTGCAGAATGCTGGAGAGTAACAGAAATGGAAATGTCCAAACTGTCTTCTGTCTACACAATCTGCTTAAGGAAAATTCTTTGAATTTTCTGGTCGAACACTATCACCAACAAAGAATTGTTAACTCTGAGCCACTAAGAAGACATGCACACCATCATAGCGGGTAGACGCTGGAATTGGGCTGGTCACATCCTCAGAAGAAACCCTGACACCATCATCATAACTACCGTACTAGGGAAAGAAAGTGAAAGTGAGACCTGTCAAAAGCTACCTGGCAGAGAACTGTGGAGGCAGAGAACTGTGGAGGCAGAGAACTGTGGAGGCAGAGATGCAAAGCATGAGCTAGATCTGGGGCACCACACAAAGGATGGCTGCAGACCATGCAAAGTGGAGACAATTTGTTGCTGCCTGACAAGACACCAGCAAGCATGATAGTCATTGATTGCTTTGTCAGTCAGCGATCAAGGACCAAAGTAGAAGAAGAAGTTTACTTGTAATAAATTTGGTAAATTTGATAAACTGGGACTGTTTATGACAGGCAAAAGTCAGAAGTTTGACACATCCTCATTATTACAAGCTTAAGTAAAATTTGTTTATTTTCAAGAAAAACATAAGAGAGCATTAAAAAAAAAAACCAGACTTCACAATATTAGTTTTACAATTTTAGTACATTAACTCTTTCTGTCCCATACAAATTTTAGGTTTACTGCAGCACTAATAATGGATACCATTTAAGCGTTAAACATACATTTTTATGAAAAAAATACCTTTGCACAGTTTATTGAAAATAGTTGTAAATTGGTTGTAAGTCTTATATGCAACAAATACTTTTGCACTATATCATGTATAGTGCAGAAATAAGGAAATCTGACTATAACCAAATGGGAACAGTAGGCAGTTCTTGGAAGAATAATGTACTATATTATGGAGTGTCTTACAGCTTGTGGGATAGAAAGTAAACAAAACCAAAAAACCCAACAAAGAAATTCTGCTTGCCTGCCTTGTCATGAATTATCTTAAATATTTGTATAATAGGTTTGAAAGAATGTCTTTTTTTCTAAAAATTGTGATAAAATTGCACTTTAAACCTTATTTTACTTATTTATTAAATTTAATATGTTAACTTGATATTACAAACATGATGTCTTCAAACACATATAATTTTGTTGTCTGAGCATCAGATTTTAAAAACCTCTTTACCTGGGTACAGGTTTTAACATTAGAGAAGTTACAGACGTTCATAAATGTGTGCTTGTGCAATTCAAATGGTGCGACAGAATAACAATGGTGAAACTGACAGAAAGAACCAGACAGTGGAGCAAGGGGTGAAGAAGAGATGCTGGTGCTGCATGTGACACACACCAAAGAAAACAACCAATAACATTCTGAGTTTGGAATTCCTGAAGTAAAAAAAAATAGAGGGATATCTGAGGACGCATGGAGAAGAAAAGTGGAGACAGACAATAGAAGAACAAAGAACGCATTGAAAAAACTTAAATAACCATGCAGATCAGAAGGTCTTGTTTAAGCTAATTAAAGACCTGTGCTCCACAGGGACCGAAAAGTTAAAGAAGAAGATGAAACAGAATATAAAAGGTCATTAGAATGAACCTTCCTGCGATACCAATATCAGAATATCTATAAGTACAGAATGCCCTCGACTTATGACTTACACGGCTTACAACCACTCATACTTATGATGGCCATCCCATTATTCCTATTGCGTTATGTTTCTATCATAAATTTTATTTATTTTTTATTATTTATTACAGTACAGTAATGTATGGTACCGTAATTTACTCTTATAATTTGTACATTGTATTGTTTAACTATGAACAAAGAGTATAATTTGTTAAAAATATAACAAAACAGACCTTCACGTTTTAGCACTCAGGCATGTTAAATGTTAGTATATCCTTAAGGTTCATACAGTATGTAGTTGATTTTTGACTTATGACCATATCGACTTACAACAAGGTCATCAGAACGGAACCCCGTCTTAAAGTACTGACATAAAGGTAATATCAGAAAATGTTAATGTACTGACATAAAGCTAATATCAAAATATGTTAATGTACTGACATAAAGCTAATATCAGAATATGTGTATGTACAGACAAAAGCTTGGTTATGTGGGAATGCACCGTGAATGTCTGTAGGTACGTAATTTCAGCAGAACTTTCACTCTTAATTATATCGACTAGTATAACATATTTCATTATCTTCTTTAACTGTGATGAAATATAAGAGTATGAAATGTCTCCGTTTTGTTCAATCTTGCAGGGTCTCCTTTTGTTCAGGAAATAGCAGAATTAGAAAAACCAACAGCAAGTGGAGATGGACTCTATCGAGGTGTTCCAGGAAAACCTGCGGTGTTCACAGTGGATCCTAGGGGGTTCCCCGGCCAGGTTTCTGTTGCTGTAACAGGTAATTGAATTGATTCCTTCTTCCCTTTGTTGTAACAGGTAATTTGACTGATTCCTTCTTCCCTTATTCCCTTTGCTGTAACAGGTAATTGGACTGATTCATTCTTCCTTTATTCCCTTTGCTGCAGCAGGTAATTGAGCTGATTAATTCTTCCCTTATTCCCTTTGCTGTAGCAGGTAATTGAATGGATTGCTTCTTCCCTTATTTCTTTTGCTGTAATAGGTAATTGAACTGAATCTTTCTTCCCTTATTACTTTTTTTGTGTGCTCCAGGTGAATCATGGGGCTATAAATACAGTTGCCCCATGCAGGAAACCTGCTGTTGCAGTGGTGATTTCTGCAGCAGTATATTTTACATGGTGTGATTGCCAGCCTCATGCACAGCATCATCTCCCTCATCTCTTATAGAATGCCTGGTGGGAACATTGATGCTGTTCTTTCTGTGTTTCACTTGAGACCTCCATGAACCACATGGGGCACCAAACTGATTAGGAATCCTGAAGTTACTTGTAACACTGACTATGGAGTAGGAACAGAGTGGGAGAAACAGAGGAGGAGAGGTAGAACAGTCTAATATAGAGAGCGTAAGGAAGTACCACAGTGACCGAGAAAGACGACAGAGAGGTACCAACAAAGACAGAGGATTGAACAATGAACGGTCAAACTTTATTTTTTAAAAGTTGAGAATTGGGCTTGCAGGGCTTTCTAACGTTCTGTCATATTTTATATTGTATCCATTTATTCTCACATGCATTTTAAATATTAATGTGGAAAAAAAACAAAGCAAAACAATGTAACAATATTATATCAGTATACTTTTAAAAACATATTTTTAAAATGAAAGTTTGCCTCGTTTTGGCGAGGCGCGTCCAGATCAACCTAGTCGGTTATATTAGGGTGCATGTCCAAATATAAAAGACCTTTAGGTTGTGTAACAAATAATTGTATTATCACTATACTCACATTTACATTGTCTAATTATAATCAAGGAATAAAATATATTGAAAAGGTAAAACAATCATTATCTAAACCTACTTGCAATAGTATATAGTGATTTGAAAGACATATAGTGATGGAGAAGGACAGAGAAGTTGAAAAAGATTTCTCCCTTGAGGAGCATTGGAGCCAAAATTGTAATTACCCCCCTTGCAGGATGCCTGTGCTAAAGTCATTTGCTCTTGTGGCAGTGGTTTCTGATTTGAACATTATTTTGCATTGCATAGTATGGGTTCATAGATCATTTCATATGTATCTGAAAGTTGTGTTTCTTCCATAACATCATTTTTTCTTCTTCATTTCCGTTAGGCCCTTCAAAGCCTGTGAACAGCCAACTTGAACAGCAGCCCAACAACACCATTAAGGCCACATACTACCCCACAGAAAGAGGTCCACACGTCGTCCATGTGAAGCTAGATGGAAGAGACATTGATGGTATGCTCTGTGACAGTTTACATTATCTAATGTTGAGCTAAAGTGTTGGTGGGATATTTGCTACATTTAAATGTTTAGGCCTACCTTGCAATGTTCATAGGATTTGTTTCTTTTAGCTTTTCCTTCCTTTTAATCCCTTAAGTGCCATGGTTGGATGAAGTTTTCATTCCTGTGCCAGTAAATAAATAAATATTTATTTCCTTACCAGTTTTACAGCAGCCCCCTAATTAATTTACTTACACTATACTAAAATCATTGCCGCTACCCTGTTTCTGTTTCGTGAATACTGTATTTAGTTTATTTCTTGTCCTTGTTGCCTGTTTGTAACTGTGGCTGACGAAGGGTGAAACCTGAAACGTCCAGTGCACCGTTAATTTGTAAAACTGATTCAATACCATTTTATTTGTTAATATATATATTTATTCCTGTGCCAGATATATTGACTAGCATTAGGTCATATTAGCGTAGAATTTTGCTGTCAGTTCTGGGGTTTGTCTATTTTTTTTCTTTCTCATGAACTTCCTCATTTCTTTGCCAATCATTCTGTCTCTTAGGGTGATATCAGCTTCTCTCAGGCATCTCTTCTAATGTGCTGTGATATTTTTCTTATGTGGTTTAGTTAAAGTAATGTTACTGAGTCCTCATTACTGACTCTCATAGAAATAGATTTCAGGGTCGCTTTTAAGCATTACTTTAGAAATGTCTATAATTATTTTTTTTAGTCTTTGTTGCTCTTCATGTTTCCACCGATCTTGCTGCACAGGACATACTGTATAAACCAAAGTAAACGTCACCAGTACCTGATTTAAAATGCTTCCAAAAAGAAATTCATATTTTAAAATGTTTCGGTCTCATGTAGTTTTTTACTCAGGCCCCAAAATGGAAAAAAATTGTCACCTTTAATTGATTTTTCTTTAAACAAGCAGTAATTGTAAATATTTATGACAAAATAATTATGATATATAATACATACTTGTACATTCCACACCCTGGAGATGAAAACTCTGTACAAAAAAATCTGAAAAAACCTGTACAAAAATTCATAAACTTCCTTACTAACTTAGTCGTTCCCCTTTTACCGTGAGGGTAGAGGTTTGGAAGAGAGAGCGCCAGACTATCCTATCGGCTGTCTTCCTCCTGGCCTGGTTCCATTCTAGTCCTCGGTCCTTCAAAGATTGTCTAATGTCCTCCCAGCGGACTCTGGGTCTTCCTGGGGGTCTGGATCCCTGGCTCTTTGTTTCCCATGCTTGTCGAAATTCGTAAACCTGTACACAAATCCAAAAAACCTGTAGCCTACAAAAATATATAAAAGAACCATTTAAAGGAGAAAGATCCATGAATAGGTCATTTTGTTCTTTGAGAAATCACAAGAGTATTTTTTATTGCATTTTTCTTGTTTCTACATTTGGTACTATTCTTCATATTGGATGTAATAGGAAACTCAATACGGAGTGTAATAACAGGAGGCGGTCTGATCATCATAAGGGTTTCCTCTGTCGGTCAAGTGTTTAGGCCCTTTAATAATCTCCACTATGACTTTTGCTGTAAACCCGTCAAGTCTCAAGTCCGTGACCAGATAAACTAAATCTGGAATACGTTTAGGTCATGGGTTTCCTACAAAGTTACAAATTTTAACAAACGTATGCTGTGACTACTTCCTACGTTTGATCTGTCATCAATATTATTAGGCCTAAGTCTTTCCCTAGATTCACTTTCGTCATTGTCGGAGTCTAAATCAGGCACTTATTCAATACCCACATCTGAGTCAACTGCATCGTCATCTTCCTGATCAAATACAAGTCACCTCTCAGCTCTCAAAGCCAAGATTTCACTGCCCAAAAAGCCATGGCTTTAAAAAAAAAAAAATTGCAAAAAATCAAAATATTGATCGATTCAGAAAATAATTTCATAAAATGGAAGCTTCTTTCATACTGGAAATACTCAGGTTTCACTAAACAGTGTTCCCACTCTGAATTTTGGACAGTAGACTTTGCGCACTAACGTTTTTGGCTGAATCAAATTGTAAAGGGTTAATAATTATAATTAGGTGAAAACCTGTGTGGAAAATATGTATGGCCATAGAGATCTGAAAACAAGACAGATTTGTACAGATTATGGATAACCCGCACTGCTTGGCATGTATGTATATATATAATAGTTCTAAACTGGTTGAAGACTTTCATAAATGGGTGCTTGCATAGAATAGAAGGATTGAAGAGGTGTGACAAGATCACCAATGTGGAAATGATGACGAGATCACCAATGTGGAAATGATGACAAGATCACCAATGTGGAAATGATGACAAGATCACCAATGTGGAAATGATGACAAGATCAGCAATGTGGAAATGATGACAAGATCAGCAATGTGGAAATGATGACAAGATCACCAATGTGGAAATGATGACAAGATCACCAATGTGGAAATGATGACAAGATCACCAATGTGGAAATGATGACAAGATCACCAATGTGGGAATGATGACATGATCACCAATGTGGGAATGATGACAAGATCACCAATGTGGAAATGATGACAAGATCACCAATGTGGGAATGATGACAAGATCACCAATGTGGAAATGATGACAAGATCACCAATGTGGATATGATGACAAGATCACCAATGTGGAAATGATGACAAGACAAGATCACCAACGTGGAAATGATGACAAGATCACCAATGTGGAAATGATGACAAGACAAGATCACCAATGTGGAAATGATGACAAGATCACCAATGTGGAAATGATGACAAGATCACCAATGTGGAAATGATGACAAGATCACCAATGTGGAAATGATGACAAGAATCAGACAAGTGCAACAAGAGATGAGAAGAAGATGCTGGAGATAGATAGGACACACATTGAGGAAACCTGTTGATAGCATTACAAGGCAGTCCTTGTTCTGGAATCACCAGGGTACAAAAGATAGAGGGAAACCAAGGAATACACAGGGAAGAGAACCGGAGACAGACATGAAGAGCATGAAGAAGACTTGGAAAGACCTTGAGCAGACGGCACAGGACAGGAAGTCTGGGCATAAGTTGGTTGATGCCCAATGCTCCTTGGGGGGGTTGAAGGATGATGATGATGAAACTGGTTGAATAGAAGTGATAGAAGTTGTATACGCAACAAGTAAGATTGTTGTATTGTGTAAAATGCAGATGTGAGAAATCAGACTTTAAGCAAACTGGCATATCAAAAGGCCATTGGGAGAAAAAATGTACCATAACATGACAAGCAATATGGCTCATGGTGGAGAAAGAATTAAAAGCAGAATTTGAGTTGTTACAAGTAGCCACCTTTCACTTAACACATTAACTACCGCAAGCCGCTGTCAGCGGCTCACAACATAATCACATTTGGACCGCAAGCCGCTCAGGGCGCCAATCTAATTTTAGTAATAAAACGAATGAAAAATGTACTGAAACACTCTCTGATCTGGTTCAAGATTTTAAGTTGCCACCGGAAAACACATTCCCAAAGCATGGTTGTTGTAGAACACTGGAAAATTGATATTATGTTCATATTTTTCAGCGTTTTGGGTTAGTTACCAAATCATGTAAAACTGTTTACCGTGGCAACTAGTGATAGGACTACAAAAAATGCGTGTACATCTTGTCTAACGGCTGAATAGGCTAGAAACATGTTTCAACAATTGACTGATAGATCTAGCGACAAGGACAAGAGTGAAAACGGTGTGCACATTGATTGAAATTGTGATTTTGATAGAGGTGATCTCGTCATCATTTCCACATTGGTGATCTTGCAAGCAATTATAATTGTGAAAATATTGCAAGTCCTCAGCCATCGGAGGGCCGTTAAATAGCAACAACCTCTATTAGAGTTACAACCAATGTTTATTGTAATAGTACATTCATTTATCTTTAAAATGACGTGTAATTCATACAAATCTGTAAACAATTACGAAAACTACAGCTTACTTTGTGCAAACACCTACAGGATGAAAATGGGAAAAAAATTTAATTCGGCCACAATGTGTTTTTTAATTCGGTAGTTAATGTGTTAATATTTCTTTTAGCAGCAAAGTGGGACATCAAAAGAATCTGGCTTGTTAATTGCTGAAGATACCTGGTCATTATGTGAAGGTCAAAGTTTTATCAGTTTGTCTTGTCTCACACAACAGGCAGTCCTTATCGACCACTGGTAGTTGACCCAGTAAATGTCAGAATATCTGGTGGATGGAGACCACTCTTGGATGAAAGGGGTGTCATACCTCTGAGGGTTAACAAAGAAAAACATCTGCCATTTGATGTGTCAGAGGCAGGCCCAGGTAAATAATAGGATATGTATTACGTTTGTTATTTATTTCATTTACTGATGTGCAGCACATGTTTTTAAGCTCATTCCTTCCTTCCTTCCTGTCTGTCTTTCTTTCTTTTTTCTTTCTTTATTTCTTTCTTTTCTTCATGTGCAATTGTCCACACTCACTTATGCTTCTTTTTATGTCTCTAATATTTTGCTTCCTTTGTTGTGCTTGATTCTTACATTTCTCCTTTCTTTTCCTCATCCATTTAGAAAATAGTTGGTATGTTTTATGTAAATTTTTGCAGTATTTCACATATTTTTCATTTTAAAATGTAATTATGTAATATCTTCTTTCTTTGTCTTTTCTTTACAATTAACATTGACTCACAAAAATGTGATGTAAGATTAATTAGCATTTCTAAAATTACGAATTCTGTCTTCAATTAAGGGGAGCTTACTGCAGAAGTTCAGGGACCTAATGGCAAAATTCCAGTGACCATTGATGCTAGGAATGATGGGAAACATTCTGTCATTTTTACACCAAGGGAAGAAGGTCTGAACATTTTTTAATAATTGAATTTTTAAAATTGATTAAGTTAGTATTGGTTACTATAAAAATGAAATGTGATAGGCCCTAAATTTGTTCAAGACCATAATAATTTTAAGGGGTGTCTCTCATATTTTTAGCGTAAACAAAAGAAATGAAATGAGTAATAGGCAAACACCCAATAAAGATTATGGTCAGATTGATTTAACAAGTGTGCACTCCTTTACCTACTTGGGAAGTAACACCGACAAAGAATAAAAAAACTAATCAAACTGTCAGTGCCAGAATAAATAATGCCAGATTTTCTTTCAAAAATATCCAATCAGTATTATCATCATTGTCATCGTCATCATCATGATGATGATCATCATTGTCATCATCATCATCGTTATGATCATCATTGTCATCATCACCATCATTGTCATCATTATCATCATTGTCATCATCATTGTCATCATCATTGTTGTCATCATCAGCATCTTTTTTGTCATCATCATCATCATTGTTGTCATCATCATTATCATCATCATTGCCATCATCATCATCATCATCATCATTGCCATTATCATCATCATCATCATTGTCATCATCATCATCATTGCCGTCATCATCATCATTGCTGCCATTGTCATCATTGTCATCATCATTATCATCATTGTCATTATCGTCATCATCATCATCATTGTCATTGTCATCATTGTCATCATCATTGTCATCATCATCATTGTCATCATCATCGTTGCCATCATCATCATCCTTTTCATTATCATCATCATCATCATCATCATCCCCTCTTCATTCCTTATGGAGGCACCACTGGAGCAGGAAATTTGCACAAAGCATTCTTCCAGTGATAATTTCTGTAGCAATTTTTTTTACTTGATGATGTGGCTAGCCCCAGGCACAACCTTATAATACTTGCTTCTTAAGATGTGCCTGAGAAAGCAGTGACTTATTCTTTCATTTTTTTGTTTTTTATTTGTAAACAGAGTATCCTGTTCAACCCTTGATAGATTATAATTAGGTATATAGTGTAATAAAGTCAAGACAATAAAATCTGATTTATTGTTTGTTTTTGGTTTTTTTTTTGGAACGGGGAGAGCACACACATACACCTATACATACACACGATTTTACATTTTTAATTTACCCTATTTATACTGAGTGGAGTGAGGTAATTTGATAACGGAAATCAAAATTATCTTAAATTAACTACACAATATATCCTAATTATAACCTATTAAGGGTTGAACAGGATATATATTATTTAAAAAAAAATTCTTTCATGTCCTTGGAACTGTGTAGGAAACAACCAGATAGTATAACCAGACATGTCCTTGACTGGACAAGAAGAGCAGAGAGGCCAAAGAGAATCTGGTGAAGAAAGGTGAAAGAGAGTTGAATCAAAGTTTTACTGTGCAGTCTGCCATCTTGTCACAAACAGGGTTAGGGTCACGGTTAAGGTTAGCATTAACAGCTACTTTTTTTGTCTAACCCTGATCCTAAATCCTCATGCAAAACACCTAAACATATTCTGTTTAAATCAACACTTAATAGCGCTCTTAATTGACTAAACTATCACTAACCAACACTAACCCTGTTTGTGACAAGATCAACTGCATAATAAACAGTGTTTCAACGATGAGAGAGGAAGTTGAGGTAACATGAATCTCATAGTCATAGTTTAAAAAGATGGCCTAAAATAGAAATGAATAGTTAGCAACAGTTGGATTTTGATATTCTACATGGAATATAAAGGAATGATGTGACGTGCATAAAAGACTAGCTTTTCCCCACAAAAGATCTGTTGAACAGAGATGTAAAGTCTATCCTATTCTGTGGTGTAGTAATACAGTAATTCACCAAGAATATCATATCCATTTAGCAGATATTGACACTAGATGCCTCAAACTCATCCTGTGTATCAGATGGCCAGATATTAACACAGAACTATAATTTAAAAAACCAGATAATAACTACATGTCTGTATCCTTTTATCTGAAATCCGCGGCGACAGCTTGTACCTTTTTAAGAAGCTTGCACCAAAGCATTCATTTGCCCTTGAAGTGATGGTTCCTGTAGCAGTCTATTTTACATGATGAGTGTTGCGACGTGCTGTTTGTTTAACTTTAAACTGTACCAACATCAGTAAGCCCAAATGTTACGGGATAGTTTTCGTAAGCATCCTACTGTATAATATTTGGTGTATAAATTGGACTGACACTCAAGACAGAACGTACGCAAATGAATAACTTGACAGAAGTCTGGGTCACAGTTCCATTATATAATATTGACAGCTTAGTCCTGGACATCAGTAACAATAGTACAAAATACTTGCATCATTAGAATATGTAGTACAGTCATCCTAACGTACTGGTAACAACTGCATTCAATGTAAGTGTGGCATTCACTCCTCGCACATATATCTCTATGGCCTGTATTCAATGTAAGTGCAGCATTCACTCCTTGCACATATATCTATATGGTCTGTATACAATGTAAGTGCGGCATTCACTCCTCGCACATACGAGGTCTGGTCAAAAAGTATCCGACCTTTGACCAGGAAAAATACAATCACTCACCTGGAAGTCTGAAACCCTAATCCCCTTCAAAGTAATCTCCTTGGGACTGCACACACTTCTCCCAGTGGTACCGCCATGCTTGGAAGACTTTCAAGTAGGCCTCTTTGGGAATGGAGTATAGCTCCGCCGTCGAATTTATCATAATGTCTTCTCATGACTCAAATCGGGTCCCTTTCAGCAGTATTTTCCGTTTGGGGAACAGCCAGAAATCAAAAGGAGCCATGTCAGGAGAGTATGGAGCCTGAAGAATCAGAGGAGTCTTGTGTTTGGCCAAGAAAGTCTGAATTAGATGCGAAGAATGTGCGGGTGCATTGTTGTGATGCAGCTGCCAAGTTCCCGTTGTCCACAGGTCCGAATCTAGCACACACTCTTCGCAAGTTCAAATCCTCCGTCAATATGGATTGTACTGAACCGTGGCTTATCCCCACCTCGTGTGTAAGTTCTCGGATGGTGATACGGTGGTTCTGCATGACCAGAGACCGCACTTTGGGAATGACCACGTCGTTTCGGCTTGTTGATGGTCTACCGGAACGTGGCTCGCTATGCACCGATGTGCGGCCATCTTTGAAACGGTTGTACCACTCATTAATTTGTATAATGCTCATGGCTTCATTGCCAAAAGCTTGTTGAATCTTTCGAATTGTTTCTACTTGGGTATCACCGAGCTATTGGCAAAATTTAATGCAATACCGCTGTTCAAAACGTTCCGTCATTTCGTGACAAATAAAAATCCGACAGCTTGTTACTACCACAGCTCGCGCGTACACTAATTGCAGACGACTGACACTGTCTTTGGGAAGGAAAAAATTCATGCATGCGCAGGAAGGTCTTCTCCACTGTATCCACCAGAGAAACCTCCCGTATATCATTTTTTTCCCCCGAAAAAAAAAAGGTCGGATACTTTTTGACCAGACCTCGTATATCACTATCTCTGGTCTAATCACCAGGCATCCAAGTTCCTCCAGAACTTCACAGCGCGGGAAACCCACAACGCGCTTATAGTGTCGATACACACAAGCTTTCTATCCAAGCTCCTATTAGGCTTCCAAACACTGGAACAGCCAGGGTCTTATAACGTAGACCTCCTATTGGCACGGGAAAGCACACAACGCGCATTCAAACAATAACATAGACCTCCTCCTGACACGGGAAAAACGTCGTGTCTTTTAATCCATCCACTTCCAAGCGCGGGACAGAACACAATGCGCTGGTAAATAACAATATATAAAGGCCTTGTAAATACACCTTACGCAGAACATCATTGCATCATATCCAATATTTCATAATCAAAATCACAAACACTATTCACATACTCTAGAAGAACACCGACCGTCTCCAACAACGGATAGCCACCGACTCCCCTTAACTCAGTATACTTCTCTGACAAGTATGCTAACTTCATTCACTTCGCACGCTTTTCTCATGAGCCTGTAAACCTCAGTTCACACATAAACGCCCCTGAGTAATCTTCAACCATGCTGCATGCCTCTATACAGTGAACTTTTCAATATAACATTCCAAGCTTGCATACTTCAATAATAATACACTAGCAGGTTACACCATTCTCTACCCACACACATGTAAAAACGTCATGTATCTCATGACATTAAACTACTTACTAACAAACTTCATCCCCGTACATAAAAATCCTTAACACCTAACTCTAACTTAGAATATGAATTAACAATGAGATCATGCCAGTGCTATACACTACCTCATATTACTTGCCTCTTATGTCTTATGCCTGAGTGAACAGTTTTCTTATTCTTTCATTGTCTTAAGTATGATTCATAGTAACATTTTAGTATGATTCGTAGTAACATTTTAGTATGATTTGTAGTAACATTTTAGTATGATTCGTAGTAACATTTTAGTATGATTCGTAGTAACATTTTAGTATGATTCGTAGTAACATTTTAGCATGACTGGATAGAACAATGAGCAAGCATCTTATCACTTGTATAAATAAGCTGTAATGACAGTGATTGATGGACATGAAATAGGTAAGGTGTACCTGATCAGGACAAAGGATAAAGAAATAACAATTTATCCAGCAGATAAACTAGATGGATTGGCCAAATAAAATGACAGGATGAAGAGAAATGTTTTAAAGATATGCATTGTTCTTGCTTACGAAGATGAGGTGTAAAAGTCAAATCTCTCCCTCGCTCTCTCTCTCTCTCTCTCTCTCTCTCACACACACTCACGCATGCATGCACACGCACGCGCGCACACACACACACTCTCTCTCTCTCTCTCTCATATATATATATATACTACTGGACAAAAGTTAAGGGCCGCCATTCAGTTTAGACAAGGTTTATATAATTCTTCGTGAGCAGGGTCGATTTTCTAAATGTCCGGTAGCTTAAAATCTCTCAAGAAGTCTCTGAATGGTAGAGTTGGACACTGCTAAACGTCTTGCAACATGACGAACAGATTGACCATCCTGAATCCATGCCATGGCTCGACCACGGTCTACAGTGCTGAGACTTCTCCTTGGTGGCATGGCTAATGCAGTGATCATTTCGACCACATGTCATACTGATTTATTGCATACCAACGGTGAACACTCTTTACTGATGATCATTTTCCACGTGCATTCAAATACAACTCACTTTTTCACCTTTTGAACTAGTGGGGCGTGTTGCAAAAACCACGAGTTTTTGCAGCAACAATGGCAATTTTCACGTGCGGGTTAAAGTGACTCAGTTTGTGGACATTAAAAAAAAATTAACCTAGTGCACACAGAAATGTATACACATTTCTCTGAGCTCAGTTTTAATGACATTTTCACTTGTCTTTACAGTTTGCCAATCAATTATATAAACCTTGTCTAAACTGAATAGCGGTCCTTAACTTTTGTCCAGTAGTATATATATATATATGGAGCCACAGTAGCACAGTGGTTAGTGCATTGGCTTCCTAGCTCGGTGGTCCATGGTTCGATCCCCAGTTGAGGTGGGAGTCTTTAGACCGCAAACGGCTCCGGGGTTGACCCAGCCTCATAAATTGGGTACCAGAGGAATTCTGGGAAGGTTAAGGTGGTCGGCGTGATGCTGACAACATTACCCCTAGTGTGCCGATAGTCGAGAAAATATGGGCCTAACACCCTATTCCCAATATGCCTCAATGGGCGTGTAACGGGATCCTTCACCTTTATATATATTTATATATATTATTTGATAAATAATTTCAGATATAAAAGTAAATTGTCATTATACAGAAAAATCAGTCCTTTTATTTACTAATGCAGGGAGATAAAAAAAAATGCAGAAACAAATTAAAAGTAAATGTTTTTGTTTCAGGTAAGCATCATATTCACGTCAACTGGGGAGGATATCCTCTGTCCAACTCTCCTTACCTTGGATATGCCACCTACGAACCAGAGCTGGAAGAACCCAACAGTGTCCGGCTAGTTCATGTCCCTGTAGAGAGGTATGTAGATAAGTTCCTATCACCATTGGTGCTTTGGTTCATTCTCTTGTTTGAAAGTTTTACATCCTTTTTTATTCAGTCTTACTTACTAACCTTAACAACAGGATTTGTACTGAAGATCTTTCTCCTTCTTCTTCTTCAAGTACTATGCCTAGTGGCATAGGAGATCATGCCTCTCCATAACTTCCGGTCTCCAGTACAATTTATCAATTCTGTTGTTGACTTCTTTCCAGCCACAATGTCAAACTGTCCAGTATTTACTGTCTTTGTCTTCCCTTATCTCTTTTTCCTTCAATCTTACCTGTTGTTACAATATATTCCAGCTTTCCTCTTCTCATAACATGGCAAAAAAAAGTGGATTGCTTCTTTCTAACTTGTGAAATAAGATTCCTTTGCACATTGGCCTCTTTCACGACATCTTCATTACTCTTTTTGGCTGTCTATGGTAGTTTTAACATTCTTCTTTAAAACCACATCTCTGTGGCCTCTAGTGCCTGCTGTTTCTATTGTTATATTTGTGCTGCTACTTACTGTTGAAGTTAAGAATGTTTTAATTTGAAAACACTTTTGGAGTTGCATTATTGCAGGGCAGAAGTGTGAAAAGATAGTCATGTCTATTTTATTACCCGGATGAAATAACGCTTTTGTTCTTTCATCTGTTGCCCAGGTTAGCATTGTAATATGTGATATCATTTTGTATTGCCTAAATAGATCTTTCATGGAGATTCTCAGTTGGTCTGTTTTTGCATTCCTTATCTCACGCTTTGGGGTTTTTATTTACTGTATATTTAAAAAAAATACAATTTAGTTTTGCAAACATTTATAATTCCTTGCAATGTGCCAATATAAATAGTTCAGAATTTAGTTTTTTATCAAAGAATAACAGTAGCCTAACAGCACGGTCTGACATGCTGAGACTAGGGTTTTTAAATATAAAGTGGTCATCTTGTGTTAATTAAAACAGATCCAAGTTATTGCTTAACTCCCATTGTTTGGCTTTTCATTCTCCTCCTGTCTCCACTACATTCTTCCTTCTTCTAGTTATGTATAATTTATTCCTCATTCTTCCCTTCTTCTAGTTATGTATAATTTATTCCTCATTCTTCCCTTCTTCTAGTTATGTATAATTTATTCCTCATTCTTCCCTTCTTCTAGTTATGTATAATTTATTCCTCATTCTTCCCTTCTTCTAGTTATGTATAATTTATTCCTCATTCTTCCCTTCTTCTAGTTATGTATAATTTATTCCTCATTCTTCCCTTCTTCTAGTTATGTATAATTTATTCCTCATTCTTCCCTTCTTCTAGTTATGTATAATTTATTCCTCATTCTTCCCTTCTTCTAGTTATGTATAATTTATTCCTCATTCTTCCCTTCTTCTAGTTATGTATAATTTATTCCTCATTCTTCCCTTCTTCTAGTTATGTATAATTTATTCCTCATTCTTCCCTTCTTCTAGTTATGTATAATTTATTCCTCATTCTTCCTTCTTTCACTGCATAATTATATCTTGTCTGTCACAGCTACCACCTTTACTCCATACTTCTCTTTCTCTTCTTATTTTAATCTTCCTCAGTTTACATCATCTCATCATTCTTCTTCTTCTTCATCATATGATCTCAAATAACCTCATTTATCTCTCTTATAAAGCTACCAGTCCATCTCTGGTCTCTCTCAGCACCAGACAGTTTATCTCTCTTATAAAGCTACCAGTCCATCTCTGGTCTCTCTCAGCACCAGACAGTTTATCTCTGGTCTCTCTCAGCACCAGACAGTTTATCTCTGGTCTCTCTCAGCACCAGACAGTTTATCTCTGGTCTCTCTCAGCACCAGACAGTTTATCTCTGGTCTCTCTCAGCACCAGACAGTATTTTATCTCTGGTCTCTCTCAGCACCAGACAGTTTATCTCTGGTCTCTCTCAGCACCAGACAGTTTATCTCTGGTCTCTGTCAGCACCAGACAGTTTATCTCTGGTCTCTCTCAGCACCAGAAGTTTATCTCTGGTCTCTCTCAGCACCAGACAGTTTATCTCTGGTCTCTCTCAGCACCAGACAGTTTATCTCTGGTCTCTCTCAGCACCAGACAGTTTATCTCTGGTCTCTCTCAGCACCAGACAGTTTATCTCTGATCTCTCTCAGCACCATACAGATATATCATATCTAGGTCTCCTGTCATTCAACCAACCAACAAGTTTTATCTCTGGTCTCTCTCAGCACCAGACAGTTTATCTCTGGTCTCTCTCAGCACCAGACAGTTTATCTCTGGTCTCTCTCAGCACCAGACAGTTTATCTCTGGTCTCTATAGGGGGGTCTCAGCACCAGACAGTCTATCTCTGGTCTCTCTCAGCACCAGACAGTTTATCTCTGGTCTCTCTCAGCACCAGACAGTTTATCTCTCTTATAAAGCTACCAGTCCATCTCTGGTCTCTCTCAGCACCAGACAGTTTATCTCTCTTATAAAGCTACCAGTCCATCTCTGGTCTCTCTCAGCACCAGACAGTTTCTCCCTCAACTGGGATGGAGAAGGCCATACTACCACCCTGTTTCTCTTATGGAGCCGACACTTTTGGTGTACATGTTCTGTTTGTTTGTCCTCCCCGCATGGGCACTCATCTGTCTGTTTGTCCTCCCCGCATGGACACTCATCAGTCTGTCCAATTTTCATTTTGTTGAACAATTGTATCCAAGTCTGCAGTGGTCAGTTCTCAGTCTGAAAATTAAAGCTGTCAGCTTTTGTTTTGTCTTGTCCATATTTAGTACTGGTATCATGGTTGCCTCTTTCCATATTTTGTGACACTACACCTTTTTTTTTTTTTTTTTCCAGCTTACATTTATTATTTTTCTAGTAGTTTTTTTTTTTACTTTGTGTTCCCTGGTGTTTTAGCATTTCATTTGTGATTCCATCCTTTCCTGGAGATTTTTCATTGCCCTAGTGCACCTTCTAGTTCTTGCACTGTTAAATTTAGTCCATCACATGTGTTCCTTGGCTACATCAGGCGTATGTTCCCTTAATTTTTTAAATCTTTTTTCATATCTTTCTTCCTTCTAGTTGTTATTTATATGAATTTGCTTTGCTAACTGTGCAGCATTTTTTTTTTTTTTCCATGAACATATTTGCCTCGCTCTTTTCTGTTATAATTTTTCCAATTTTCTTTCAAGTGTGATGCTGTGTGTTTCTTATTTCTTCAATGTTTAATATTTTACAAGTTTACACAGTTTTGTTCCATTCTTGCCTAGGTTTAAGCTTTCAGTTTTTTCATTCCAGCAGTTTCTTACTGCTTCATTCATCGTCTTTCTGTACTGAGCTGTGGCTTTTTTCAGTTGAATATAGTTTTCCAGAGTTTGCTTTTTTTCTGTTCTATTCCTGGCTATCGATAGGTCTTCTTCAAGTTTCTCTAGTTCTTCTGTCTAGTAACGTTTGTAACTCTTTCTGGTTCCACAAGGAATTGATTCATTTGCTGCTTTCAGTATTAGCTCTATTTAACTTTTCTATCATTTCCCCCACTTTTCTGTGTCTTGTGTTGATATCTATGCAATACGTCTCAGTCAGTTCTGTGTATTTTTCCCTGTTTGCCTTTTTGTAGTTCCATCGTGGAAGGACTTTTGCTGTGGTGGCGTGTATTCAAGGTTGACTGTCAATTTTACTGTTTATGATCACTTCTTCCAAGTTGTTCTTACACTTTTCTATGTGTGCTAGGTCTTGTATGGTAAAAGCTAAGTTTGGGGTAGTAGTGGATTTCCAACACCTTGAGTAGAATGTTGTTTTCGAATTCCAAGTCTTTCACTTCTTCTCCTCTGGCATCTGTCTCTCTGTACCCCCACCTTTCTGAGTTGCTGTTAAATTCCCCCAATCACTACAGTTAATATCGGCTGCTGCCAGGTCCATAGGTTTCTCTGGTGGGCAATACATGTTGTATAATTCCTTGCCTACCACAATGTCTGCTTCTGCTACCTCTGTATGTCCTTTCATCCTTCACATTTACCATTGTTTTTTCTGATGCAAATCTCCAACTATATATAATGTCATTATTTACGTCTGCCTTTAATGTCATTATTTATGTCTGCCTATAATGCCATTATTTACATCTGCCTGTAATGTCATTATTTACGTCTGCCTATAATGTCATTATTTACGCCTGCCTATAATGTCATTATTTACGTCTGCCTTTAATGTCATTATTTACATCTGCCTATAATGTCATTATTTACATCTGCCTATAATGTTATTATTTATGTCTGCCTTCTCTCAGTGCCTAATTTCATTAACTCATTACCCTTCAGCTCTCTAGGAGCTTAGGCGTTCAACAAACTCATGCCAAGTCCTTGTTTTGCATGTCATCAACTCAGGGTTTGTCCATGTCATCAACTCAGGGTTTGTCCATGTCATCAACTCAGGGTTTGTCCATGTCATCAACTCAGGGTTTGTCCATGTCATCAACTCAGGGTTTGTGCATGTCATCAACTCAGTGTTTGTCCATGTCATCAACTCAGGGTTTGTCCATGTCATCAACTCAGAATTTTTCATTGTCATCAACCCAGTGTTTGCCCATGTCATCTACTGAGGGTTTGTCCATGTCATCTACTGAGGGTTTGTCCATGTCATCCTGATAATTTTCATTTCCACTGTCAGCTCTCTTCTCCATGTATTTTTTTTTGGGTCTGCCTCAACCTCTCCTATTCCAGAACTAGGATCGGATGGTAGTTCAATCAGGAGGTTTCCTCAGTGAATGTCCTATCCATCACTAGATGCTTCTTCTCATTTCATTTTCCACAGATTGTCTTATTTACTTATCTTGTAGTATCGTCCTTTCAAATTTACTTATCTCCTAGTATCTTACTGTCTAATTTAATTATCTAGTAGTATCTTACTTCGATACTATTTGTGTATTATATGCCTCCCTCCCTATAATTTTCCCTCAATCCACCTGTCAGCTCTATAAACAAAATCACCTTCATTCATTCATTTTCCTATGTGCTCCTTATGGAGAATGGAGCCATGACTGTAGCTGGTTCACTTGTTGGAAGACTGCACCAAGCATTCACATGTCTGAGGGTGCCTGCACCAAGCATTCACATGTCTGAGGGTGCCTGCACCAAGTATTCACATGTCTGAGGGTGCCTGCACCAAGCATTCACATGTCTGAGGGTGCCTGCACCAAGTATTCACATGTCTGAGGGTGCCTGCACCAAGCATTCACATGTCTGAGGGTGCCTGCACCAAGCATTCACATGTCTGAGGGTGCCTGCACCAAGCATTCACATGTCTGAGGGTGCCTGCACCAAGCATTCACATGTCTGAGGGTGCCTGCACCAAGCATTCACATGTCTGAGGGTTTCCGTACCAGGCACTCACATGTCTGAGGGTGCCTGAACCAAGCATTCACATGTCTGAGGGTGCCTGCACCAAGCATTCACATGTCTGAGGGGTGCCTGCACCAAGCATTCACATGTCTGAGGGTGCCTGCACCAAGCATTCACATGTCTGAGGGTGCCTGCACCAAGCATTCACATGTCTGAGGGTGCCTGCACCAAGCATTCACATGTCTGAGGGTGCCTGCACCAAGCATTCACATGTCTGAGGGTGCCTGCACCAAGCATTCACATGTCTGAGGGTGCCTGCACCAAGCATTCACATGTCTGAGGGTGCCTGCACCAAGCATTCACATGTCTGAGGGTGCCTGCACCAAGCATTCACATGTCTGAGGGTGCAGTAATCCTATACCCTCTTTGTCTCTTTAGAGACCCCCTGGTACTACATTGGGGCCTCTAAAAATCAAGGTTTATGTTTTTCAGTCTTCTTTTCATCTGAATTAAAGTAATTTTTTGTGTGTGTTTTGTCAACATCAGATACCCAAGCCCAAGAAGTTCCATAGTTGGTTCATATGTTGATGGCCCCCATGTCAGCATTCGTGGAAGTGAACCAGATATCTACAAGCCTCCTGAGGTCATCTACACACCTGCAGAGGCCCCTTACCGGCCACAGCAGTCTCCTGTTTTCAGGCCAACTGAAATTATCTACAATCCTGAGCAGCCTCCGACCAGGGTTCAGGTACTTAAATCAACTTTTAATTAAATTAATTGTTTACTTATGCTTTTTTTTCTTTTCTCCATCACCACAATTGTTGTCATGATCATTGACATCTCCAACTTTGCCATCATAATCCTCATTACTATCTCATCATAATCTTCACCATCATCACACTCATCACCTACTACCATGATTGTTCTCCTCAGCTTCATCATGGTATTCTTCACTTCTGACACCTGTCTGTTGTGTTATAACTAGATAACTGAACAGGTGTCAATCATTGTTATCTTTTTTAATTTTTTTGTTGTTGCTCCTAATGGACCATGAAGCTATATATGCATATAACCCCCTTAAGGAAGCTTTCAGCAAAACACAAGCTCTCACAGCAATGGCGTCTGTAGCAGTTTGTTGTGCCTGATGAGATCACCAGCCACATACCACACACAGCCTCACATCTGTGGTGGGGCGCCGTTCGAATATATTTTGTGTTCGTTTATTATTATTATAGGTAAATCTACCCCTGTCCACAGTTAATATATATTTGATTGCTCCAGCGGTCGCTCATAGTACTGCTCGTTATCCCGTTACATCCCGGGTAAAATCTCTCACTTTTCATAGTTTTGTTCCCTCTATCACAACACGCATACAGGTTCTCTACCTGACCAATGAGGAACTAAAACAGTCTTCTTTTGAAACGAATTCGACATTTTTTAATAACTGAAATTCTTTGTAGCATGCATACTCGTTATTCATGATTAATCCTTATTTATTAATTTTCTCCGTACATATTACTTTTATTTCAAGAGTATTCATGCTCTTGTACAAACCCTCTCCTGTCAGAAGGTACACACTTCGTAGTAGGTCCATACTGGAACTTAAAAGAAAACACAGCCAAAAACCACAGCTGTCATAAAACGCAAGGTTTTACTTCACCTTGGCCATACACATATCAACACAAACTCTGACGTCATTTTCCGGTGCGCCTCATTTTCAATAAATATCCCAAATAGTGCCGCATTTATCAGCACTAACTCAAACTCAATAAATCTAACATGTGGTGTGCATGGGCAGACACCACATATTCCCCCCCCCCCCCCCTGCGCGCTACTGGAAACTGCAGGTTTCCAGGTCATCATTAACTATACTTAACTATAATGATAAAAAGGAAAATCAAATTCAAGTAATGAGTGAAATGATATCACGATGAGTGAAATGCAGTTAAAATATGTGGCAACAACTTGTGAGCAACATATTAATGCTACGAAAATATCGCTATATAATCTATCCATCAATTGATTATGAACATAAACAATGTTTGTTGTCACTTCTTGTACCCAGGACAGTTACATAGTTCAATGTATTACTCTTGATAGAGTGTCCGCGATTACATTATTATGTCCTTCTATATGGACGATATCAAAGTCATACGCTTGCAACTGTAATGCAAATCTCGTAAGTCTTGCACTTGGTGATTTACAGGTTTGCAGATACGTTAATGATCTCTGATCTGTCATTATAGTAAAATGCGTACCTACCACATACTTTTGAAGTTTATTCAAAGTCCATACTATACCCAAACAGTTCTCTGTCGAAAATAGAGTATTTAGATTCGGCTTCCGATAGTTTCCTACTCAAGTAGTAGATCGGATGAAACTTGCCATCAAAACTTTGTCCCAAACACCCGCCTATTGCGTGGAGCGAAGCATCTGTTACAACAATAAATGATCTTTTTAAATCTGGCAGTCTTAATATCGGATACTGTGAAAAATGAGTCTTAATGTTTTGTAATGCCTGGTTACATTGTTCTGTCCACACTACTTTGTTAGGCATACCTCTTTTAGTTAGATCATATAAGACAGCAGTCAAAGACGAGAACCTTGGAATAAACTTGTGGTAAAAAATTCACCAATCCTAATAGACTCCGTACTTGCTTCTTTGTAGTTGGGATTGTAAGATCAAGTATGCGTTTTAAATTAGATTCATCAGGTTGTATTACATGTCTGCCAATTTTGTGTCCTAGAAATGAAATTTCCTTGAATCCAATTTCTATTTTGGATGGACGGGCTGTGAGATTGTGTATTCTTAGTGTCTGGAGTAAAGATTGTATCCCATCTACATGTTCTTCCCATGTGTCATGAAACATGCAAATGTCATCTATATAAGATATTAGGTCATAACGGCTCCCAAATACTCGACGCATCATCCGTACAAAAGTTGCAGGCGCATTTTTGAGCCCAAAACACATGACATTGTATTGGAACAAACTCTTCGATGTTGCAAATGCCGTCAGTGGTTTACATTCTTCGGTCAAAGGGATCTGCCAATACCCTTTTGATAAATCGAATTTGCTAAAGAACGTAGCGGAAGCTAAACGAGGTAGCAGGTCTTCCAGCAAAGGCATTGGTTCAGAATCTGATATCGTGACTTTATTTAGTCGACGGAAATCAATGCATATACGAATGGATTTGTCTTTCTTCCGTACTGCTACCATCGGAAAACAAAATGGAGAATCTGATGGAGAGATTATCCCCATTTTCAACATATTGTCGACCTCACTATCAACCTGCTCTCTGATATGCAAAGGAATTGCATACGGTCGTAACTTAATCGGAGTGGGATCCGATAATTTTATTTCGTGAGAAATAATGTTAGTTCGTCCAGGTAGATCAGACAACACATCTTCAAAAGATTTCAATAGATTGAGAATCTGATTCTTCTGATCTGAAGGTAAATCGTTACAAATGATTACATCCTTCCAAGTTTCAGAGGCTTGGATAGGTACCACAGGAAAATCAAGCGGTACATCCGCGAAACTAGTTGCTTCTTCATCAACTAAAGCAATAGATGCCAGATGCGGAGATTGATTTGTGATAGATTCACAAATATGTTTGAGTGGAAGAGGTCTAGAAATGTAAGGTTGTAACATGTTAGTGTGGAATGTTTTTCTTTTACCCCTAATGTCGATGATGTAATCCACGTCGGTTTTCTTACCCACAACTTTAAAAGGACCTTGCCACGTAACCAACAAATGATCACCTTTAAGTGGCAAGAGAACAAAAACTTCATCGTTAATCGATAATGATGTTAATCTCCTATCACGATTAATACGCGACCGAGTCTTATATTTTGCTAATTCTGATGCTTCAGTCGCAATCTCACATGCGTCCACAATGCATTGACGTAGATCTGTGACATATTGGTGACTAGATTTCGTAACCGTATTATCATCGTTTGTTATCACCAAATCATGTAAGATAGACATTGGTCCTCTTGGATTAGCCCCGAAAACTAATTGAAATGGTGAGAATCCAGTTTGACGATTAGGAACTTCTCTATACGCAAAGAGAACCGCTGGTATCAACCGGTCCCAATCATGGGGAAACATTGTTGTTACTTTGCCCAACATCTGCTTTAAAGTAGAATTCCAGCGTTCTACAACTCCGTTTGATTGCGGATTTAATCTGGCACTCAATGTATGACGGATGTGAAGCACATCACAAATTTCCGAGAACATATCTGAAGTGAATTGCGTGCCATGATCTGACAGAAGCTCTTCAGGAAATCCGATACGTGAAAATATCGATAATAATGCATCAGTCACCGACATTGTTGTTATGGACTTAACAGGTATGGCTTCAGGCCATCTGGTGCATAGATCGATACAAGTTAAGATGAAGCGGAATCCTCTGGATGATAACACCGGAAGAGGCCCGATTATGTCGACAGCCATCTTATAAAAAGGACGCACAGAGATATCTGTGGTCTGTAGGGGTGCAAACTGATGCGCACCCTTATGAGCAACTCCCTGACAAACAGTGCATGATTTACAAAACGTTGCGACGTCCTTATGAACCCCTGGCCAAAAAAAAATGTGCCATCAATCTATAAGCTGTGCGGGCAATCCCCATATGACCCGCAAAAGGAACATCATGTGCATTAGATAAAACTAGTGATCGAAATGACGTAGGTACTACTATTTGTCTGAGTACCGAAGAATAATTGTCAAAACAACGTATCAAAATATTGTCATGAAATTGATACCAATGTCTGGCATTATTTGTATGTGTAATAGTTTTAGCCGTAGCTAAAGTGAATAAACGTCCCAAAGAAGAGTCATCTTTTTGTTGGTTAATGAATGCATTTTTATCTATGTAATGACTTGTTGTCACGTGTGGGATATTATTGCTATCATTAAGTTCATTTGCTTCTGCAACCAGCTGTGCTCTAGTAGTCACAGCATTGGATAAAGAAAGATATTCTCTTTCCCATGCAGAAATTTCATCAGTAGAACATTCTTTTATACCCTTTATGTTTCCCAAAATCAAGTCACAGCAAGGCTGGTTGAGAACACATACACGAACTTTCCCAGTAAAGAATGGCGTGGTTATTGTTACGTCGGCCATGGGATATATCTCTACCGTGCCTCCGAAAGTTATGCATTTCACTGACGTTCCAGTGAAACAAGATGGAGGGATTAACGACCTTCTTATCCCGACCGTTGTGGAACCCGTGTCCCTTAAAATTTTAATTGGAGTGTTAAACAAAAACCCATTATGTAAAGTGAGAGTACCAACACCGTCATAAGATGACAACACTGGTAAGCCATGTCCACATTTAAGCCGTGGTGTAGCTCCAGGTTGAAATAACATCTTACATTCTGTACAATTATTAGAATTTTCTAAATCAACGTTACACGCATTGGCGTGATTATTGGTTGGATGGATGTCATTACTGACATTTCTATCTACCGTCTGACAAGCATTGGCTTGTGAGCGTGCTCTATTATGACTTCTAACGAAGTGAGATCTTCTTCGATCTGAAAAATTGTCTGAATGAGAATGTCCATTGTTGTCCCTGTTATAATGGCCACCCCGCGGTGACAAATTATGATTGTCCGTATATTTGTTGTGTGAATACTGGTTATTTCGATACCATTGGTTATTGTTATAATTGTTGAAATTATGCCTGTCTCTACCTCGTGAAGGTGAGCGATTATGGTAAAAATTATATTTACCCTTATAGGATGTGTGATTATTTTCTCTATGATTATATCGTCTATCCAAGCTACGAGTGCGCTATCTCCCGTGCTTCGCAGCACACGCAGTAGATGAGTCCAAGACTTTTGCTCTGCTCAATGACAAGTTTGGATGAGCAACGGAAAATTGTTGACCTAATTTTTCCATTTCATCGATACTAGTCGGATTACGTTCTTGTAAGAATGATACAATATCCTGGTTTACCGACGAAACAATTTTATCTCTTAATAAGAGATCACATAATCCTTCAAACGTTTTAGGGATAGAAGCCTGTTCAACCCATCTTTGGAGACATAGTTTTATGGAGGAAACAAAATCCTCAAAATTTTTACCCTCTACCGGTAACATGGATCGAAACTTTTGTCTATAGCCTTCCTGATCCAGACCATATCTGCGTATAAATGCTGCCTTTACGACCTGAAAATCATGTCTTTTATCTTGGTCTATACCCAGATAGACCCCAACTGCATCACCTGTGAGGAGACCCGAAAAAACAGCAGACCACGAATCTTTATCAATATTTAAGCAAGAGACTCTTTCCTGAAATCTTAATAAATAAAAACTTATATCGTCGTGAGGAGGAGAAAAAGGTGGTAGTCTTAAATTAAAGTTAGGGGTTGTGATTGCCTTCTTCGATGAACCATTACTATCTGAATCATGGGAACCATGGTGTTGTTGAAAACGAAGTTTTTCAACCTCAAAAGCTTTCTCCCTTTCAAATTTTGCCTCCTCGGCAGCAATTTCCGCTAAACGAATTGCCTTTTCATGTTCCATTTTCTCTCGTTCCGCAGCGATTTCTGCTATACGAATTCTCTCTTCCTTATTTGCTTTTTCTTGTGCCATAGTAAATTCCCTTTCTTCTCTTTCTCTTTTCTCATTTCTTTCTATTTCTTCTCTTTCTCTTTTCTCATTTCTTTCTCTTTCTTCTTTTGCCTCTGCCTTTTCATATGCAGTCAAAGCAAAATTTTTTAAAATATCACCTTCCATACCCAGCGCCTTGCCTTGTTTAATAAAATAGTCAAGAGTCGCCATAGTATACCACAAATTATAACTTTTCTAAACAATAAATCAATATCTATGTTCTCCTCTGCCTTACTTAGACCATCACACTATGGAATAGTGTGTCTGATTGGTATAGTCACAATGTGAATATATATATAACTATATCATCTGCACAAATCCTTTATACGCTTATTAATATAATAATTAGCGTTTATGATCCTGCTTCTTGTTATCGACAAGAATCGCAGGATATATCACCAACAATATTATAGAATTATAGTTAATCAATAAATAGTTTATCATATACATGCTGCAAAGAAAAATTATCACATGACATGACTAACGAAAGACATGGATGGAAACAAAATGAAGAAACGACAAAATTGTAAGTAGTCGAAAATTCTAAGACAAAAGAAAATTAAAATTTCCACCAGTAATTAACGAGACAAAACGACAAATCACTTTTATCATTAATGTAAATTTTACAAAAGATAGCCAGGAAAGACCTACGCCAGACTAAATTCCCGAACAAAATTGAAATTTAAAAAAAAAATACGACGAATCACAGCACAGCTAACACGCATGAAAGCCTTAATTTCAAACAGAGCGGAAATCACGACAGCACTAAATGCTGAATCCCTGAAAGAAATTAATGCAATCAACCTATAGAAATACGACACTGAAACGTAAAATGCCTCCTAAACAGTCGCCCGCAAGAGACAAAGAAAAGAAACATATAACACAAAAGAAGCGAGATTTGCCCAACAATGATAGGACCAACAACCATGACGTTACATAACATTACTTATCTGAATCGACCATGAGCGTCCATTCTTCGCTGTAACTCCAATGGGTCGTTCCACGCAATATTAAATTGAAATGTGGATAATGTAGTAATCTTATAATGTAGTAATCAGCAACCATGATGACGAAATATGAAGACGTTCTCGTAAATCGTTCACTGAGTATTCAGTTCAATGGGAATGTCCGACCTTTACTCGTGTGAGACACATTGTAGAGATAGTGTCAATATATAATGATAGAGACGAAATGTTATTTTCCAACGAGTGACCGACTAAACTGATGAGGTGACCTTGTCAATGTCCTAACGGTTTGATCTATTACTTCCGTGTCCACTTGTCCAGCGAAACGCCCTCCTCGTAAAATCGCAGATTCATATTTCTCCCGTGAAGATATTCGTCAGATTGGTATAGCATTCCTGTCATGGTAAATCAGCGTGAACGATTTCATCATGGATATAATGTTTTTTCTGATCCTCAAGTAAGGTACCAGGTCTGGGCATGACCTAGTATACGAATATTGTAAATTTCATGTCTGCACAAAGTTGCATTCCAACAGCTGTCTCTGCATAAAATGTTCATTGTTGAACAGCGATAGATTGATCAAAATTCCCGATATTGTCCCAACATAGAACTCTGTCTGCCAATAGCCTGAGCAACCTTCAAATGTCCTTCAAATCCAACGGACGACGAGCCCCCATATCTGTGGTGGGGCGCCGTTCGAATATATTTTGTGTTCGTTTATTATTATTATAGGTAAATTGCTACCCCTGTCCACAGTTAATATATATTTGATTGCTCCAGCGGTCGCTCATAGTACTGCTCGTTATCCCGTTACATCCCGGGTAAAATCTCTCACTTTTCATAGTTTTGTTCCCTCTATCACAACACGCATACAGGTTCTCTACCTGACCAATGAGGAACTAAAACAGTCTTCTTTTGAAACGAATTCGACATTTTTTAATAACTGAAATTCTTTGTAGCATGCATACTCGTTATTCATGATTAATCCTTATTTATTAATTTTCTCCGTACATATTACTTTTATTTCAAGAGTATTCATGCTCTTGTACAAACCCTCTCCTGTCAGAAGGTACACACTTCGTAGTAGGTCCATACTGGAACTTAAAAGAAAACACAGCCAAAAACCACAGCTGTCATAAAACGCAAGGTTTTACTTCACCTTGGCCATACACATATCAACACAAACTCTGACGTCATTTTCCGGTGCGCCTCATTTTCAATAAATATCCCAAATAGTGCCGCATTTATCAGCACTAACTCAAACTCAATAAATCTAACATGTGGTGTGCATGGGCAGACACCACAACATCAGTTGCCTTTTATGAAGGAGCGGTGCCCCCTGTGTGTAGTTCTCAGGTGTCTTTGAGGAGACAAAAAATAAAAAGGATCACTATACCCTCAGGCATGTCATACAGGGTAACTAATATGAGGTTGTGCTGGGGACTGGCTACTTCATCGTGTAAAAGAAAAATTGCCACAGAAAGCACTTCTGCAAGAGTATGCGACTGCTTAGGCTTCCTGCAGGACCAGCTGCACTGTTGGCTGCATGCTGGGTAAGGTAAAGGAGGATCTTTACCTCATGGCAGTTACTCACCCATACAAATGTTTTGTTAGGTGGTGATAGCAACCACACACCATTGTATTGTTGCAGTCAGGTTTGAGGGTGCTTGTCTACATTAACTCGGTTAGGACATTTATTCCCTCCATGCACATATGAATGCATATCTTCCCCTGGTTGTATTTGAGCATTGACATCTACACCACCGTCCCATGGTTACATTTAGCCATTTTTTTGAAAATACATGTCTACATTATTTTGTATCTTCCCCTTTTTAAATTTTGCCATATTTGAACATACATTACTTTGCATCTTCCCCTGGTTAAATTTAGCCATATTTCAGCATACATGTTTACATTACTTTGTATCTTCCCTTGGTTAAATGTAGCCATATTTGAGCACACGTCTACATTATTGTGTATGTTTCCATGGTTAAATTAAGTTATTTTAAAGCATGCATATCTATACCAACTTTCCCTGGTTAAATTGAGTCATATTTGAGCTTAAATGTCTACACTGCCTTCTCTGGTTAAATTTAGTAACATGTGAGAAAAGATGTCTACATTACATTGTATCTTCCCTTGGTTAAATATAATCACAATTGAGCATACATGTGTACATTACTTTGTATCTTCCCCTGGTTAAATTTAGCCATATTTCAGCATACATGTGTACATTACTTTGTATCTTTCCTTTGGTTAAATGTAGCCATATTTGAGCACACATGTCTACATTACTTTGTATGTTTCCCCGGTTAAATGTAGCGATATTAAAGCATTCATATCTATACCAACTTTCCCTGGTTAAATAGAGTCATACGAGGGGCGTTCAGAAAGTAATGCACCACATCGCTTTTCTCAGCTAATAATGAAGATAGAAGCATGAAAGTTTACACACTTCAAATATGGCATGTGCCAATTGTGTGCACTAAATTGCACCGCAACCGGCCAAATAATACAGCTGCCCTAAACCGTTGAAATGGAGCATGTTAGCAACTTGCGTTATAAACAGCGAATTGTGATAGAATTTCTCGTTGCAGAGAAGGAAACTGTTGTGAATATTCACAAGCATCTATGTGATGTGTATGGAGGTTTTGCAGTCGACAGGAGTACAGTCAGTCGCTGGGTTCAGAGAATCAAAGAATCAGGAAGTGGAGATACGGAGCTGCTTGATCGGCCGCGCTGTGAACGTCCTGCCACAGCCACCAACGCAGAAATGTTGAAATGCGCTGAGGGCATTATTCTTACTGATAGGCGAATCACTACTCAACAATTGGCCTTACAGCTGTCAGTCAGCATTGGTAGTGCAAATGCAGTTATAAAAACTCTCGGATTTTCTAAGGTTTGCGCAAGATGGGTTCCTCAAAGTCTCACAAATGACCACCGATTGCAAAGGAAAGCAATTTCTTCTGAATTGTTGGAGCGTTTCAATGCTGATGGAGAGAACTTTTTGGCTAAGATCGTTACAGGCGACGAAACCTGGGCACATCATTTTGAACCTGAGACAAAAAGACAGTCAATGGAGTGGCATCATCCGCAATCACCAAGAAAAAAGAAATTCAAGACAATTCCTTCAGCTGGAAAGGTCATGATCACTGTCTTTTGGGACATTGAAGGTGTGAATCTTGTGGACGTTATGCCAAGAGGAGAGACAATAAATTCGGAAGCTTACATTAAGACATTGAAAAAACTCAATCAACGTTTTCGCAGAGTTCGGCCGCACAAGAATCCAGCAGACCTGCTTCTCCTTCACGACAATGCACGCCCTCACACAAGTCTGGCAACACGGGAAGTAATCACCAAATTGGGTTGGACTGTACTACCCCATCCACCCTATAGTCCCGATTTGGCACCCTCTGATTTTCATCTATTTGGTCACTTAAAGATGCACTCCGTGGGACAAGGTTTGAAGATGATGAAGGAGTGATTCATGCAGCGAAGAAATGGTTACATGATCAAGACAAAATCTGGTATGGGCTAGAAATACATGCACTTGCTTCGCGCTGGCATAAAGCCGTACAAGTTGATGGGGATTATGTTGAATAATACCGATGTTTACGTGACATATCCATGTAATTTGTGTATAAATTTCATGCTTTTTGAATAAACAGCTCCTGAGAAAAACGATGTGGTGCATTACTTTCTGAACGCCCCTCGTATATGAGCATAAATGTCTACACTACCTTCTCTGGTTAAATTTAGTAACATGTAAGAAAAGATGTCTACATTACATTGTATCTTCCCTTGGTTAAATATAATCACAATTGAACATACATGTGTACATTACTCTGTATCTTTCCCTGGTTAAATTTAGCCATATTTGAGCATACACATGTACAATACTGTGTATTTTCCCCTCGTGAAATTTAGCCATATTTGAGCATACATGTGTACATTACTTTGAATCTTTCCTTTGGTAAATTTAGCCATATTTGAACATACATGTACACATTACTTTGTATCTTTCTCTTCTCAAATGTAGCCATATTTGAACATACATTACTTTGTATCTTCCCCTGGTTAAATTTTGCCATATTTGAGCATACATTACTTTGTATCTTCCCCTGGTTAAATTTAGCCATATTTGAGCATACATGTTTACATTACTTTGTATCTTTCCCTGGTTAAATTTAGCCATTTTTAAGCATCCATATGTACATTACGTTGTATCTGTCCCTGGTTAAAGTTAGCCATATTTGAACAAACAGTACTTTGTATCTTCTCCTGGTTACATTTAGCCATATTTGAACATACATGTCTATATTGCCTTCTCCTGGTCAAACTGAATCACATTTGAGCATATATGTTGACATTATTTTCCTCTCATTAAAATGAAATAACTTAAAACATGCATTCAGTTGTACCTCCCTATTGTAAAATTCAGTTGCATATCAGCATGTTTAACTTACCTCTCTGACACAGGTACTCCCAGTCAATGCAGAAAGCAGATTCGTGGAGCCACGATACTTAGAACCAAAATATATAGAGCCAAAAATTATAGAGCCAAGAATTATAGAACCAAGATATGTGGAGCCAAGATATGTGGAAGCTGCCCCACCCAGTCCAGTTTCACCTAAGAATTCCACTATTTCACCACCTTCCTCACCCAGGGGCCCTCAGAAGGTATGTATCTAAATGTAGTTCATTTTCCCAACAAATGCATGTATACACTAGTTCACTTAGTTTAACTAGAGGTCACAGAAGATATGTATACTGTTCAAAAATAGAAACGCATAGCTACTGAAGGCACACTCATAGCCATAATTTTGACATTCAATAACTTTTTTAATTTAATGAGTTAATTGTTCAAATTGCACACAAGAATACCTTAGGGTTTAACCAATCAATTGACATTTGTTTTGCATCTGAGTCACGAGAGTTTTTTGGCGTACAGGCTTTCCCGTTAGTATGGTGTGTGGTCTCCTCTTGCATCGATCAGCGATTGGCATCTCCTGGGCATGGATGCGATCAGACATCTGATGTGGGCCTGTGGGATGGCTGCCCACTCTTCCTGGAGTGCCTGGAACAGATCACGATGATTGGCTAGAGCAACGTCTCGGCGGCAAACACGTCTATGCAGCTCATCCCACAGGTGATCAATCGGACTCATGTCTGGAGACGGGGATGGCCAGGGAAGGGTGAGAATGTTGTTGGCAGTCAGGAACTGCGTGGTCAACCGTGCACAATGGAATCTGGGCGTTGTCCTGTTGAAACACAGACCTTCGGGCAGCCAAAAGTGGAAGGACATGGGGTCGAAGAATTTCATTGACGTATCGTTGCGCATTCAAGCCTCCTTCAATGTGCACCAATTGACTCCTTTCTTTGTAACTAATCATTCCCCACACCATTGCACCTCCACCGCCGTGCGGCGGAGCTTCATCAACGCAATTTTGGGCAAAACGTTCATTTCACCTACGGTAGACCCTACGCCATCTATCATGACGCTGTAACAACAAAAAAAAGATTCGTCATTAAACCAGACACGTCTCCATTGATTGTCAGCTGCCCAGGGACGATGCTGGTTGGCCCAAAGAAGTCGATTTTGGCGATGGCGGTGCGTAAGGACAGGTCCTCGGTGAGGTCGTTGTGCCCAAAGTCCAGCGTCATGCACTCTATTCCGGACAGATTAATCAGACACATGACGTCCTGCAGGCAATGACTGGGCAGTTGAGGAAGCTGTTGTAAACCTGTCTCTGAGGTGACGAAGCCGAATAAAGCGATCCTCCTCTGCTGTTGTCACTCTGGGTCGTCCACTGCGATACCGGTCTTCAACTGAGCCAGTGGCTTGGAACCAGTGCCAAAGTCGACTGATGGTACTCTGATGCACGTTTAGATGCCTGACAACCTCACTTTGACTTTCGCCTGCATGCAGTCGGCCAATAGCAAAGTTCCTTAAATTTATCGATAGAGACGCCATAAATGTCTGCTTGAAAATGAACTGAATTTTTTGTGTGTAGCGTTATCCTTTTATAGGGTTTCAGTTGCGTTGTCAATGAATAGTGTTCACCCCAAATTTTGTTGCTTTCACGTGCGCGCAACATGAGCTGTGGTCAAAAATTGCGTCATAAACACTATTGACCACTGCGTTGTAATGATTACAAAAACGAACGCAATTCAGGTCAACGCGTGCATTTGACACTGTAAAAAACATTTGAGGCTGGTTTTTATATACCCTAGCACCATATTTTACTTACAAACTCATAAAAACGCGCCCTCGGATAGCTATGTGTTTCTTTTTTTGAACAGTATATAAACATGTGGTTCACTTAGTTGAACTAGAGATCACAGAAGATAAGTATATACATGTAGTTCACTTAGTTGAACTAGAGATCACAGAAGATATGTATATACATGTCGTTCACTTAGTTGAACTAGAGATCACAGAAGGTATGTATACACATGTAGTTCACTTAGTTGAACAAGAGATCACAGAAGATATGTATATACACGTAGTTCACTTAGTTGAACTAGAGATCACAGAAGATATGTATATACATGTAGTTCACTTAGTTGAACTAGAGATCACAGAAGATATGTATATACATGTAGTTCACTTAGTTGAACTAGAGATCACAGAAGATATGTATATACATGTAGTTCATTTAGTTGAACTAGAGATCACAGAAGATATGTATATACATGTAGTTCACTTAGTTGAACTAGAGATCACAAAAGGTATGTATACACATGTAATTCAGTTAGTTGAACTAGAGATCACAGAAGATATGTATACACATGTAGTTCACTTAGTTGAACTAGAGATCACAGAAGGTATGTATACACATGTAGTTCACTTAGTTGAACTAGAGATCACAGAAGGTATGTATACACATGTAGTTCACTTAGTTGAACTAGAGATCACAGAAGATATGTATATACACGTAGTTCACTTAGTTGAACTAGAGATCATAGAAGATATGTATATACATGTAGTTCACTTAGTTTAACTAGAGATCACAGAAGGTATGTATACACATGTAGTTCACTTAGTTGAACTAGAGATCACAGAAGATATGTATATACATGTAGTTCACTTAGCTGAACTAGAGATCACAGAAGATATGTATATACATGTAGTTCACTTAGTTGAACTAGAGATCATAGAAGATATGTATATACATGTAGTTCACTTAGTTGAACAAGAGATCACAGAAGGTATGTATACACATGTAGTTCACTTAGTTGAACTAGAGATCACAGAAGATATGTATACACATGTAGTTCACTTAGTTGAACTAGAGATCACAGAAGGTATGTATACACATGTAGTTCACTTAGTTGAACTAGAGATCACAGAAGATATGTATACACATGTAGTTCACTTAGTTGAACTAGAGATCACAGAAGATATATATACACATGTAGTTCACTTAGTTGAACTAGAGATCACAGGAGATATGTATATACATGTAGTTCACTTAGTTGAACTAGAGATCACAGAATGTATGTATACACAGGTAGTTCACTTAGTTTAACTAGAGCTCACAGAAGGTATGTACTCACAAGTAGTTCACTTAGTTGAAGGGGGAGCACAGAACACATGTACACACGTTGTTGTTGTTGTTATTGTAAATCCATATATTAGCAAGCTGTTGTTTCATTCCATATAAAGTGACCTCAGAGGAAGAAGCCTTTACCTAACATCGTAAAGTGCTGGGCACTCACAGAGGTGGTGGTCAGAAGTTTCATAATGGTAGTACACAACGCATTCTGAAGTGTGTCGTGGTTTGATTCTGTTCCAGTGCAACATGATCACACAAGTAGTTAATTTAAGTTAAAAATAGCTCCCGTATATCATCAGGTGCATACATCACAGACAATGTTTCCTGTAGGTATGATGTTTCCTGGTTTTATTTTCTGCATTCTTCCATGTGAGTCCTAATTCTCCCATATCTTTATCAGTTTCTCATCTCAATGCATTCCCAAAGGTCATCTCTGTCTTCTTGTCATACAATTATTATATGAAGCGGATGTTGCTTCTAGAGTGTGAGTGTGTGTAGAAGAGACTATGTGGACATACATTACTTGTATAAACACCTAAGAGCATACACACCCTAGTAACACAGTAACCCACAAACTTTGCAACACAAATCATTCAGTACCTAAAGATTTATTCACTCAAATACATTACAAAACTTCATTAGCAGATGAGTGCATCAGAATGGGCCACAGCATGGCTGAAAAAACATCTCTACTAGAATACCTTTAACTCTCTATCTCATGGTAATACAGTGAAGCTATTTATGACACACCTCATGAACCTAACAAGAAATCATGATCACACAGCCATCAAATAGGGAAAACCTTTGGCCATCAAAACAAGCCAAGACTTAAACGACATACAGTATGAGTCCCAATCCCGGCAGAACCCAACTCCCTCTCTCGAAGCCAGTCTCTTTTTTCAGACCATTCAGACTGGCCAATCCAATACCACAAATATGGTCTCATGATCTGGTTACATGACCTTGTGATGTAGAGTTCAAGGAAACAAAGCATGACATAACACCGTGGCTTTGTGATTTCAGCACAGTGCCTGTCTTTGATGTTCTTTCCAATAAAATCCTTATGAAGCATGGGTCCATCATGGTTGTCGTTAAGACTTCTTATACTCTAGGGCTTACATATTACTTATTGTTGCCTATTTGAGACTAGGCAGTATTTGTTTCAACATGTGACTGATGTAATTAAATTAATTTATTTCATTTATATATCCACCGGTTTATGTTTTTTTCTCCAGATTTAATGTGGAGAAACATTTAGCACCTTTCTGTATCTTTCATTGTATTGTCTTTCTCATTTTCCACCTCTCTCAATTATAAAAGAAGCACTGTGTACTGGTGTTAAAATATTTTATAGGAATAATCTTTTCTTTTTAAATGAAGATCCATTTTTCATTATGATTTCCACAATAGAACCTCCTGCTTGTTGACTTAAACACAGCGAGTCCCTAGTCATTCAGCAGCAGACTGTTCAAATGTTTCACGAGTTCTTATAACACACCATCTGATTATGCCTCAAATCACTGTCTAATTTACTGTATGAGGAATTCGATTTTTGTCAATCTTATTGTTTGTTTGTTTTGGTTTTGTTTGTTTGTTTGTTTGTTTTTTCCCCTCATTTAATTTTTTAATTAATTTGTTTTTTTTAAATGTATTTTAAAAACATACTTTGATTATGATAAATATTGCAAATATATCAGTCCCAAGCAAAAAAGTGGGTTTGGCCCAAGCAAAAATGGCCACCCCAGTGCGTTTTTATTGTTGTTGTTTGGAAATAATTTTTTAAAATGTTCATATGCATAAATAACTTTGTTGTTGTATGTGAAACTGAAGGTAATTGGATGTACTTTACTCTTGTGCTACAAGTATAAAAGCTTTCATTGAAAAATGATTAGTTATTCAAGATAAAATGGAGGATATGCGCTTAAAAAAAATGATTAGTTATTCAAGGTAAAATGGAGGATATGCGCTTAAAAAAATCGTTTTAAAAATCTAAAATAAATATCTCAAAACAGAAACACGTTCACTCTTAAACACGTGCGGTATTTAAAAGAATGTACTTGCAGTCGGGAATGACTTTGTGGGTAGTTATAATTAGAAACAGTCTCAAACAGAGGCACATATACTAAAGGCTTTTTAAAGTCGATTGGGCCAAGCGTGTCTAACCCCTGAGCCTTTATAAAGTCGATTGGGACTTAAAGAGTTAATAATAAATGCCTAAATAATGCTTGCAGTAAATGGGGGGATGAAAGGATACAGTATGCAGAGAGAGAGAGGAAGGGCAGAATGTCAGACGGGCCTCCGTGCCCAATTCTTAACCCTTTGAAAATAAAGTTCGTTCGTTCGTTCTCTCAAGTAGGAAAATCCTCATGACTTATTTTAATTCATAATCCTGAAGATTACTAATCCTAGTTAAACTGTGAATCAACAATTCTTTCCCTTTAAAATGAGTTTTCTTACTAAGATGTTCATAAGCATTAACTCTTAAAGGATGAGATACCAGTATTTGGGGCTGATTTTTCCAGACGCTTGGACAGGAGGCCAGTTTTTGGGGCTGATTTTACCAGGGGCTCAGACAGGAGGCCAGTTTTCAGGGCCGGAACATTTGAATTACATTTATGTTTTATTTTGTCTCAATTTTATATTTTTTTTACTACGATGTATAACATTAACATGCTTTTAAAAACTTGGAAAGAAACAACTCAAACTTTAATGTGATATGATAACTCAAAGCGACTGAAAATTCCTTGTGTTAAACACGGAAGAACCCCCGTATTCCTTAAGAGTTAATAGTCAGTTGTTTTAATGAATTTTTCAAGTTCATTTATTGTTCATGCCAGGTAATCTTAAGTGGAAGGGGTCTGAAGGAAGCAGAAGTAGACAAGCCTGCACGCTTCACAGTAGACGGAACACAAGCCGATCCTGGTATGTTATCAGTCAAAAGTGGTTATCTGCAGAGGTCAAAATATGTGGGGGAAAAAACACTCAAGCATATACAATAGATGTTCAGAAATCCTCATAATATTTCCATGGCATTTCTTAAAGAAATCATAATGTTTGGTAACTTAACTCATTCATTCCAGAGTTATTTTGCACGCTGTGCCAGACTTTTTTTGTGGGCAGAATTTTATAGAGTGAAGTGTTCATCTTTCAGTCTAAATTTGTTTGTGAATTTTCCTTTGAACATGTACTTATTATATACCAAACTGTAGGGAAATGGATAGAGAATTCAAATATATAATGTCTGTGGTAGTATTAACACAAGTATGTTCGGTATAATTTAATCATTTTGCATGTAAAATTGAAAAACGCTAAAAAGTTGACTGTAGAATATGATCTTACCAAAGACAAATTACTGTCGTAGACAATAAAACTTTCTTTTTAGTCTTCAAACGTCAAGTTAATCCATATACAAAGTAAAAAAAACATGCTTATGGCCAAAATTAGTACATTTAGTGTTATTCGCACCAGTTTTTCCGTGGTTCTTTGTAAGAAAAAAATAAATTATGCAATCGTGCATTACGTAATTTTCAAACAAATAAATAAGAATAACGTCATATAAATACTTTTTTACTCTTGTTTAATGTTTTAATAGTATCCCTAGCTTCATCTTCTACCAAGAACTAGTGATTAGATGTTACGGTAGTGTTACGTACATTTATTACCTAAGGGGGTAGTCTTCGGTCCTGCCAAATGTACGCACCAGTTTTATGTAGTTATATTATTTGTGCGGTCGAATGATTCGCGCACTGACGTGCACAAAGCAGTGAGAGTTGCTTTGGACGCACGTGTAACCTAGTTGAGTAGTTTGTGACGTCATGTTTTGAAGTGGAAACATGGAACTGGCTTGTGTCCATGATAGTAATTTTATATTTCGTATTCAATGGCATTTTAAGGAAGCCATTTATTCTAGTGATCTGTATTGGTCTTCAGGTCGAAACCAATATCAGGAATGTCACGTGAGTTATCGTCCCACTTCTTATTTTAATGCTGTATGAAAAAGGCCGCTCTAATACTAGTCTAGCGGGAATTAAGATGTTCCTAGAATGGATCTACAGAGTCGCTTGCCTTTAAGATTTGAATCGTAGACGGAGAATTCCTACGAGTAGAAGAAGTTATATTGTTTATCTTACGCACATGTTTTATATGCCGTACATGCTTCAATGCCAAAGTCGTGGCTTGGATGTAAAGAGAGGTTAGCCAACTGAAAGCCTTTACTGTTAGGATTATCGTATATGACTTTGTGTGAAAATTATATGATGTACAACGCTATGTATGAAGAACGTCTGGGAATTTTAACAAATGTAATATGGAAGATTTCACCCCAGAGTATGTATACGTTACCATGATAGACGTCCTTGAAAGAAGGTCAACGGTCGTGACTGAGAAGGATATTATACGGTAACAGTTTTGTAATCCTTAGTCTATGGACAGAGGTCTTTACTAGAAGAGAATCTTCAGGAACTTTAGCAGTAATAATCAATATGTTGTCGTGTGATCTTTGCGCCTGTGACGATGTCCGTCTTGTCCACTTCGTGTCCTGGTGAATAAAATCTATGTAAAGTTACCAACGACTCGTGTGCTGCTAATACTTGACCAGTTCACACAATTCAAGATACATTGTTGGTTTTTCGTTTGAAAGACATTGTTGACATTTATTCCATTGTAACCATTCGCGTTTCAATTCATCATTATGAAAACGACACCAACAATAACTGGTAGGCCAGTGCGGTCTGGAAGTAATTTCAGGAACGTACCCATCCAATTGATCGTTTGAAAAGAAGAATTTTTACTTTCAAGGCGACATCATCTCATTTTGGATCCTGGCGGAATATGAATCAAAATCAACTCAAATGCTCAAAGTCTTCAATCAACCTCCATCTCTTCATCATTATTACGTGCGAGCTAGTTTGATATACGCAGAGCGAAGTATTGCATCCTCTTACGTACATACACGGGGACAAGGCACTTTGATTTTTACCTGCACGCGAGCTAAGTATAACTTGTATCCGTTATACCCTTTATTACTATTAGCTGTGCCTTAATTGATTATGTCCACTTATATATTTTCTATGTTATGTGTTATGTTTTGTGTATTCTTCGCGGGAGGTTGGGCGGTAGATCTGACGAACGAGATCCATCTCGAAGTCAATTCGGGCTCTTCGTCAGACGTTCTGTAGGACATTATTTTGCAGACTTCCCGCAGTGGAATGTTCCTACGCGTGAGCGTAGAAGGATTCTAGGTCCACTGTGTCTGGTGGTCTGTGACACCTGTCTGTTTTAGCTGTAGTGTCACGTTTACTTGTTGTTTTTGGTAGCTATTTTTACTTGTGCCTTAGTTTTATGATGAATTTTGTATGTGATTATTGTCCGTCTCACCTTTCCTGTCGTTTAGTTTTTTACAAAACCTTTGTTTTTACACTGTGGTGTCTATTGTCTTGTTGAATTTAATCGCAGTTATCATCGTAATTCTTTACGACATTCCATTTTAGTTTCTCATTTTATTTTAATTGGATTTCTGCGAACGTCTTCGTTTGTTTTGAATATCTTGTCGTGTCATTATTGTGCTATTGTCTGTCACGTTATTGCTTTCACATCATTTCATGTTATAAAGTACATTATTAATTATTAATATTATTGCCTATTATATAAATTGATTTTACCGTTCTAGAACAGGAACGAAGAACACTAGTTGTAGTAACACTTTTAAATAGTATTATTACATAATAATATTGAAATGGCTACCTTAGACTATTTCATTAAGCAAGCAAAAGCTTTGCAAATACCTGCTGAAGAGGTAAGACAATTCGCTATGTCAGAATATAAGAAAGCTCAAGAAATAGAAGCTGATCAGAGAAGGTTAGAAACTTTACGTTTGGAAAATTTGAAATTTGAGGCAGATCAAAAACGGATTGAGGCAGATCAAAAACGGATTGAGGCTGAGGAGAATGAGAAAAAAAAATGAGATTAACTGCTGAGGAGGATGAAAAGAAGAGGAAATTTATGGCTGAGGAAGAGGAGAAAAAAATGAGATTAGCCGCTGAATTGGAAGAGAAACGATTTCAGCGAGAGGCAGAACAGAAGCAAAAGGAGTCTGAAGAAAGACTTAGAAAAGAAATGGAAAAAAAAAAAGGAAATGGAACAGAAACAAAAAGAAATGAAGAAAAAAGATTAATAGCTGAAAAAGAAATGGAAGTTAAACACAAGGAAATGGAACAGAAACAAAAAGAAATAGAAGAAAGGAGATTAATAGCTGAACAAAACACAAAACGACTTCAGCTTGAGATGGAAGAGAATGATAGAAAACGACAGCATGAACTGAAATTAGCAGAGTCAGAATATGAGAGACTTAGGTTAACTCAGGAAGCTAATTCTCAGAGAACTTTTGAAAGCCACACTTCATCCAGACAGGATCATTTTAAGGAAATTCACCTTAAATTACCAAAATTTAATCCCCCGTCTGATGACGTAATATTCTTCCTAGATAGGTTTGAGGCCACTTGTGGGTCTTATAACGTGGATAAAGCGCTATACTGTACATATTTATCCAGATTACTTACAGGAGATGCATTAGCAGTTTATCATACCACCAGCATTGGTGAGAAAAATGACTACAATGCTCTTAGAGCAGCACTTCTGCAAAAATTCCAAATGACAGAAACGAATATCGTTTGAAATTTCACACATTACTACCTCAATCTGGCAGAAATTTTAGTGATTTTCTGTCACAGATACGACTAACATTAGAAAGATGGATCGAATTATCCAAAATTGAAAAGTCGTATGAAGGTCTCTTTGATTTACTGATGCGCGATAAGGTACTTTCGTCGGTAAACCCTACATTTCTCGCATTTTTACACGAACGGAAACCTTTATCAATGAAAAATTTAGAAGAACATGCAAAAAATTTTTGCACTGCTCACCCAAACATGGATCTAAGTAACGCGCAGATTAAGAGTGAATTGCCTGTTGCTTTTGCAGCACAACAAAACAATTTTTCACGCAATCGTTCTTTTAGTGCTGATAGGTATGTCAATAAGGGAAATAATCATAATTTCACCAATGATAACTTTTACAAAGGGAAGCAATTTCAACAATCTGCTCCATTTAATGTTTCTTGGAACCAAACTCACAGATCGCGAGATTTTGGTAACAATTATTTTAAAAATAATCAAGGACATTATAATAAACAAAACTGGAGATCAAGGTCTCAGGGTCCGCAAAACAGACAATTTTTTGGAAATAAACCATTTAACCAACATCATAACGATCATTCTACAAATTATCGGACTAATCCAAATTTTAACTCTAGCAGAAACGACAATTATGGCAATTTTAATGACAAAAATCACAATCGATCGCGCCGACGAGATAGATCGTTGAATAATACAGGTAGACATTCTAATGTTGCTTTTAATGATACACAGGCTAACATTGAACAGGGTAAAGTAGCTGAAACTCACAATGCTATGTCTTGTTCTCTAGATTGTTCCCAGGTGAAAGACTGCCCAGAATGCTCGACTCTTTTCCAGCCTAAGGCGATCACGACGCTGCGTTGCGGACATACCTTGCCTAGCCTGCCTGCAGTCTGTACAGCCACTGCTGCTTCAGTACACCAAGGACAGGGCTCTCTTAAGTTTAACAAGGGATTTGTCAATAATATTTCATGCTCTCTCCTATTTGACTCAGGTTGTACAACAATCGGCGTACGGACTTCGCTGATCGACCCAAGTTGTGCCACGGGCCGGGTTGTCAAATGTGTAACATTTGGTGGCACTATTGAAACATTTCCCACTGCTATTATTGATCTTAACACACCTTTCTTTTCAGGAAAGATCCAAGCATGTCTTCTGCCTAACCCAATCTGTGATGTAATACTTGGTCGCATACATGGTATTAAAGAGTGTACACCACAGCAAATAGCTGAATGGGAAGAGCGACATATTCAAACTGCAAATGCAGTAGTGACTAGAGCGCAAGCTACTAATATGTCGCATGATACACCTATTGAACCTACAGTTCATACCACTTGTGATGATGATGCTCCTATTTCACGGGAGTTGTTTGCAACATTGCAAAAGAATGATAATTCATTAAAAAAATTCTTTCAGTATGTTAACAAAAAGAATACAAGCAACAAACTTGCAAAATCTAGACATGACTTTATACTTAAAAATGGGATTTTGGTTAGAGTAATACGGGAAAAGGATTTATCCTTATGTTCTCAGATTCTTGTCCCATCCTGTATGAGATCTCGTATATTACGACATGCTCATGACTCGCAATGTGCGGGCCATATGGGTTTTTTCGCGTACCAAATCCAGAGTGCTTTCGGCATTCTACTGGCCAGGCGTCCATAGAGATGTTACTCTCTATTGTCGGTCCTGTTTGATATGTCAAGAAGTTAAGGTACGGGGTCCATTTCATGCGGCTCCTATTCAAGCTGCGGACATCCCGATTAGACCATTTGATAAAATGGCCATTGACATTATTGGTCCAATGCTCCATCTGCTAGAGGGCATACGCATATTCTTACGTGCATTGATATGTGCACTCGTTGGCCTGAGGCCATCCCTCTCAAGAACACTTCATCTGCCAGTGTAGCAGAGGCATTGATGTTAATCTTCTCACGCATTGGTTTTCCACGGAAAATTTTGTCGGATCATGGGGTTCAGTTCATTTCTGAATCCATGTCTCAAGTGATGAAGACATTAGGTATAGATAGATCTCTTAGTTCTATTTATCATCCGATGTCAAATGGGTTAATTGAGCGTCTCAATAGGACACTCAAGCAGTTGTTGGGTAAGATGACTCAAGACCATCCCCAAGACTGGGATCGGGTCCTACCCGCTTGTCTCTTTGCGTATCGCGAGGTACAAAATCAAGCAACGGGGTTTTCTCCGTTCCAGCTTGTTTTTGGCATGCAACCACGCGGTCCGATGTCGTTAATCCACGACTTATTGGTGGATGAGAATATTGAAGAGGAAACTCAATCCTCTTATGAGTATGTGATCTCTCTTAGAAAGAAAATCATAGATGCTTGTAGACTAGCTACTGCATCATCCGAACATGCCAAAGAAAAAGCTCGTCTATCTGCAAACAAATATAGACGTCTTCGCCAGCTCATACCTGGTGATGAAGCTTTTGTATTACTCCCTGCGCATAACAATCGTCTTTTAATTACCTGGAGAGGTCCTTTCAGGATCATCTCAAGAATATCCGATGTCGACTACATCGTTGATGTTAATGGCAAACATAAAACCTTCCACATTAACATGTTGAAGGAGTATTACTCACGTCCTGATTATCTACAATCGGTGTTCCAAGCAACTGACGATCCTACACCACCTATTCAACACTATTCTAGTTTGTCAGTCATCCAAGAAGAGGAATCTTCTTTCGATGATGTACAACTACCAATACCAGTTGTACCACTCCATTCCACTGAGAAATGGAATGATGTTACTATCTCATCTACTCTTACTGATGATCAACGTCAGCAAGTCTCTAAAATTCTACACACGTATGAGGATGTCCTCACTGACATCCCAGGTCATACGTCAGTCATCCAACATGACATTATTCTGACTGACGATACACCGATTCGAGTTCGCCCATATCCTATTCCTTTACACTTTCGTGATAAGGTTGATAAGGAATTGGATGATATGCTCCAATTGAATATAATTGAACCATCTTCATCACCATATTCTTCTTCTATGGTAATCATTAGGAAGAAAGACAACAATATACGTCTTTGCGTAGATTACAGGAAGTTAAACAAAGTTACAAAATTCGATGCGGAACCATTACCTCTTTTAGACGACTTATTAGAGAAATTATCTCATGCTACATTCTTTTCGAAATTTGACCTTTCAAAGGGTTATTGGCAAGTGCCACTCACTACGAAAGCAAAGCCATTCACCGCTTTCTCGACGCCACGGGGTCTTTTTCAATATAATTTTATGCCTTTCGGGTTAATGAATGCGCCAGCTACCTTTGTACGCATGATGCGCCGCATATTGTCTCATCGTCCCGATGTCATTACTTATATAGATGACATCTGTCTTTTCAGTGACTCTTGGGATGAACATATTCAGGGTTTAAAATCTTTACTTTCTACCTTACAGGATTATAACTTAACAGCGAAACCTTCAAAGGCTTTTGTCGGTTTTCATGACATCTCATTTCTTGGTCACCGTATAGGTCGCGGTTTAATGTATACAGAAGACAGTAACGTCTCTAAAATTTTAAACATCTCAGCACCTAAGACAAAAAAACAAGTGAGGGCACTCTTAGGACTAATACAGTTCTATTCTAAATTCATCCCTCATTTGTCTACTATAACTGCACCTCTTTCGTCTTTACTGAAGAAAGGCACACCTAATGTAATAAAGTGGTCGCAGGATCACCAAACGGCTTTAGACTATATAAAACAAATTTTTTCAAATAAGCCTTTTTTAAGGTTGCCTAACAAAGATCTCACCTTTGTTCTTCGCAGTGATGCTTCTTCCTACGCTATCGCGGCAGTTTTGATGCAGGAATACGGAGGCACCTTATTTCCAATTATGTACGTATCCAGAAAGCTTACAACGAGCGAGATGAAATATTCCGTTCTGGACAAAGAGCTCCTTGCTCTTGTCTGGTCAATCACAAAACTGGATCGTTATCTCCTCGGATCACACTTTGTGGTGGAGTCTGACCAGAAAGCTCTTACCGCATTGAATACAGGAAACGTTAAGTCATCAAAGTCAGCGCGTTACGCTATAGCTCTTCAACCGTTCCATTTTGAGATACGAGCTATTCCTGGAGTGCAGAATGTATTTGCAGACTGTCTTTCAAGATGCCCTAGTGAACTTGGTGAAACTAAACCACTTTTAGATGGAGAAACGTCCTCACCGAAACATGAATAACTTTGTACATGGTCACTGATTATACATCTGTGAAAACTATGTGTAGTTCTGCAGTATTCGTATAAATATAACTTTCAGAACATACTTACATATGGATTATAACATTATTTCTTGTGAAGTAACGTTTTATTAGAACGGGAACAGTGATATTAAAGTAACATTTTTTTTTAGTATGGAAACATTGGTAAAAACGACAAACAGACATTCGTTAGTGTTATGGAACATATTACACTACATATCGTGTTCGTAAACTTATTTCGTGCATGGAACATTAGGAACATATTCTTGTTGACTCTAAATAGTTCTGAACGAATATTCACAATGACTGAAATTAGAATTACTTAGAATAAATTACTAGTTATTTATTTATGTGTAATTAAGTACTAGAATTAGATTAATTCAATTTAATCAATTTGATTGTTTATAAATCACACATCTACTAACGTTATTAGTGTCTCGCAATACGTGTATTCACGTATTCCACTACATGATATTTTACTTTTAGATAACTAGTCAAACTTACTAGTGCTAGATATCAGTAAGTGCGTTGCTTCTTAAAGTGTTTAATTTTGCATTGCTTCATTTTTGCACATTGTATTTCAAAATTTTCTGTTTCACTGATTCTTTTCTCATTGATTATCATCAGTGTTGCTGTTCATTTTCATTTTTGAAATCATATGTTTCAAATTTTGTTGAAAACTTAGTTGAATTTTATTATCATCTTTTTTGTTGATTCTTCATTTTCATTTTTTCAACTTCTTTTTACTTCGAATATTACCACATCGTTCCAAAGTAGGTCGATGGTGGATGTGTGCTTTAATGCATACTGTCATTTAGTTATATTAATTTCAAGTCAATTTTCTTTTCTTAATATGATAATTTTATGCATGTCATAAATCTTGTTGTAGTTTTGACTCACCTCTCTCGAGTAATTAGTTCAAAAAAAATTAATGGGATTAATTTTTTTAAGGGGAGGTAATAAGGGAGCTGTTACGTACATTTATTACCTAAGGGGGTAGTCTTCGGTCCTGCCAAATGTACGCACCAGTTTTATGTAGTTATATTATTTGTGCGGTCGAATGATTCGCGCACTGACGTGCACAAAGCAGTGAGTGTTGCTTTGGACGCACGTGTAACCTAGTTGAGTAGTTTGTGACGTCATGTTTTGAAGTGGAAACATGGAACTGGCTTGTGTCCATGATAGTAATTTTATATTTCGTATTCAATGGCATTTTTAAGGAAGCCATTTATTCTAGTGATCTGTATTGGTCTTCAGGTCGAAACCAATATCAGGAATGTCACGTGAGTTATCGTCCCACTTCTTATTTTTAATGCTGTATGAAAAAAGGCCGCTCTAATACTAGTCTAGCGGGAATTAAGATGTTCCTAGAATGGATCTACAGAGTCGCTTGCCTTTAAGATTTGAATCGTAGACGGAGAATTCCTACGAGTAGAAGAAGTTATATTGTTTATCTTACGCACATGTTTTATATGCCGTACATGCTTCAATGCCAAAGTCGTGGCTTGGATGTAAAGAGAGGTTAGCCAACTGAAAGCCTTTACTGTTAGGATTATCGTATATGACTTTGTGTGAAAATTATATGATGTACAACGCTATGTATGAAGAACGTCTGGGAATTTTAACAAATGTAATATGGAAGATTTCACCCCAGAGTATGTATACGTTACCATGATAGACGTCCTTGAAAGAAGGTCAACGGTCGTGACTGAGAAGGATATTATACGGTAACAGTTTTGTAATCCTTAGTCTATGGACAGAGGTCTTTACTAGAAGAGAATCTTCAGGAACTTTAGCAGTAATAATCAATATGTTGTCGTGTGATCTTTGCGCCTGTGACGATGTCCGTCTTGTCCACTTCGTGTCCTGGTGAATAAAATCTATGTAAAGTTACCAACGACTCGTGTGCTGCTAATACTTGACCAGTTCACACAATTCAAGATACATTGTTGGTTTTTCGTTTGAAAGACATTGTTGACATTTATTCCATTGTAACCATTCGCGTTTCAATTCATCATTATGAAAACGACACCAACAGGTAGGTCTAGTTTTGTTGCTTTTTGATCGGCCAGAATATGACTACGCCCACTCATCAACTAAATCTAGTGTGTCTAGCTTTTCTGCATATATTCCGTATTTTGACAACAAACTGTGACTACCAAACAATCATCATCAATGTCAGCAATGTTTCAAAGTAGTTTGACACAATTATTTGCTTAGGAGACTTAGAAAACGTAAATATAAAGCGTGACATATTTCTCTAGCAAAAACAACGAAAAACGTATAAACACGCGAATCTTCACAAAAATTGTGATAATAACATCAAAACACGCACATGTGCTGATTAATTAAAGTCAAATTAGTTGTTTAAATAGTAGCGGAAGTCATTCTACGAGTTTTAATATATGAACTGCATTAAGCGGACGATTTTTAGGGTTTATTCGTGATAAACTTAAAACCACGCTCTGAGCGTTGCTCTGGCACGGCGTGTTGAATTTTGCAACGCTCAGAGCGTTGGTCTGGAGTCAAAGAGTTAATAATTTCGAAACTAAGCTTCACATCAAAGATAGAATTTACTTAATGAAACAAACCTGACCTGCATGGAGGGACATTTGGAGTATATCCTTATATGACCACCAGCTAAGCACAATGTTAAAGTATACAGATCTGGAAGTGAACCTGTCTTTGAGGCTAATTACATCCTCATTGACTCTTGAAATCATCCACACACTTCCAGGTATTCCCTCTGTGGTGAAACACGTTGAGAACCCAGCATTGCACACTTTGGCTTGGAGGAGTTACTTGAGCTCCAGACGTAACTCTGACTTTTACCTGGTTGGCTGCATGCAGGAAGACCTCACTATGGACCCACGATAGGCAGGGGAAACTGAGGAGTGGCTTTGTGAAGGACGTGACAATTCCTTTGGAAATCCCAGAACCAGAGCACAGTATTTTGGCTCTGCATATTTGGAGAGCCCCCTTGGATAAGGGGGTGAGGGGGGAACGCACAGTATGCCACACACTTCTCCTTCTTAGCTTGGGACCAGATGTGATGATCCTTTAAATACAAGCCAAGCTGGAGAAACTGGAGCTCATGACTTCAACTCATTACTTTTCAGAATGGTAGAAAAGCCTAGATCTACAGTGTAGATAATACCAAGGAGTCTTCAACTTGGTATTGGCTGCGAAAGAGCGAGAAGCTCAGCAGCCCTAGGTAAACAACGTCTATCAAAATGGCTGTCCTTTTTTTTATGAAAGAACACAATTAAGTTGTTTCCTGTTAAATTTAAATTTAAAAAAAACCAAAAAAACCAAAAACCAGTTTCCTTCCCAAACTTAACTGTTGGTATTTCACTCTTGCTCATAGAGGTAGGTAATGAATGCAATAATCACAATAAACCTGCGTAGTGAGAGCAAGTCATACATTACAAACCCTCTTAAGCACATCCATATGTTAAAGATTTGCACTTGATTTTCTGCTCACATTTATGAATTCCAGGTAAACCCACAGCTTATCTCAAGGGTGTGAAGGATGAGATACCTGTAACAGTAGATCCAGATAAACCTCAGGTGTTCAAATGTACATATGTTCCCAAAAAGCCAGGAGCTTACCTGTTATACACAAACTGGAATGACAAACCACTGAAAGGTAATTTGGAGTATGATGTGTATTAAAATATTTATAATTAAAAAAAAAAGGATTCGAGATGCACAGTGAGCATGAAATGACACCATGAGAAAAAAGAGAATGATAAAAAAAAAAAATAAGTGAAGGTAGTCCGATAGCAGATAGTGGGGGGGTTGTTGTTATAAAAGACCACTATACTAGGTCCTGCTTTATGAGGTGGGTGACCAGTTCCCTTTCTCACTGCCTTTGCCTTACCTAACTCAAGTCAGGCACCCATTTACAGCTTGATGGACTGAAGCATGACCCTACCAAGTTGAGAGACAAGAAAAAAAGAGTGGTAGACATAACAATGAGAACAAAGAAAAGTAACTAACTTAAAAGACTTAAAAATGGGTATAATAACTAAGCGAAAATAGAGAGAGAAAATATTTTCTAAATCTGTAAATTGAAAAACTAAAAACAAGTATTTAAAAAAAATTCTTGCACTTTTAAAAACTAACGAAAGTCGCAGAAATTCTGTTAAAAAAGCATGAAATCCCACGGTACACGCTCAAGGTCTCCCTCATAGTCACACGTTGATCACACTGGACATTTCATCATGATCATTATGCCTAGTAACAATGGCGATAATTTCTTTCCACATCTGTCTTGTGAGCATTGGATGCTTCAGAAATGTACTGCTCCTAAACCATTTTTTCATGCTACCTAAGTCAGACTTTCTGAGTCTTTCTCTTAATTTTATATGCTCTTAACCATTTGCCTTGTTACCAAAATTTTCAGAACCTCCTTTCTAACTTTATGCCGAGTTCATTTTGTTTACCTTCTTGTTAAGTGAATTTTTAAGCTTGTTTTTTTTTTAAATAGTATTTTCTAATTATACTTTACTGTCCATGAGATAAATATTACCTCTTCTAAGAATGTGAAACTCTGATTATAGATTTGACAACCTAAGCTTTGTTGATTTTGAAAAGACTTTTGACAGCATACACAGGGACAGCCTCTGGAAAATACTGAGGGCTTATGGAATTCCCAGATGCATTGTTTCCATCATAAAAAGCCTCTATGTTAACTTTACATGCAGTGTTGAGTTGAGCAATCTAACTTTTAAGGTGAAGACAGGAGAACGACAGTGATGCCCCTTATCAAGAACTTTATTTTTGACAGTCGTAGACTGGGTGATGCACCAGACAACAGAGGGCAGTCCAAGAGGAATTAGGTGGACAATGTTTTCTACACTGGAAGATGTGGAATATGCAGATGATATTGCACTACTTGCACATTCAGGTTTTTTGTTATATGTAAAGTCGATAAAATGTTCATTGTATACAAAAATATTTGTTTTGTTTCGTGTATAGAATAATACAAATTTTTGTTTTATTTGTACACAAAAATGCTAATTTTTATGTGTTTTGGGTATGGGGTTTCAGGTTCACCATTCAAGGTCAATGTACGTGAAGCTGCCAAACCTGAGAAAGTTGTAGCAACCGTGGATCCCAGAAATGGCATACTGGGCAGGGACGTAGAGATGCAGATTGACCCTAGAACTGCTGGACCAGGTAATTCATGACCTCTTTTCTGTTAAGCAAACAAACAAGCACTCTAACCATACATTAGTCTGACATATAGAAGCACACAAGGGTACAATTATTATATTTTTTCACTGAAGGTTCAAAAGGAAAAAATCCTACAGTTAAAATGCTTCATACCTGGGACCATCAGTTTACTTTCTGACTATTACATCTTGTTTCTGCCATCACTGGTGTCAATACCTTGTCGAGGTAAGGCGGCTTGCATACCCTGATTACCAACAGAGCTATGCCAGCGGGAGTTTTACTCCTGGAAGGTTCTACCAAGCTGGACAGGTTTGCGCGGGCATGGCTCAGACACCCAGGTCCTCCAGGTTGGGGGTTTTAGCATAGGGCTGACACCCCTGTCTGTGTAAAAAGAAATGAAGTTACGGAAACGACAAAAAATGAACAAACTTTGCTGCGGGATGGACATCCAGAGTCTGAGGCTCGTATGACTGTCAGTGGTGAAAGCCGAAAGGAAGCCACTGACACGAAAACGGACCTCCTGACCGCAAAACGCGAAACAAGAATAGGTTTTTGGAATGTCAGGACAATGAATGAGACGGGTAAACTAAAACAGGTCACAGCAGAAATGAGAAACTATAGATTACAGATTCTAGGGATAAGCGAGAGCAGATGGACAGGGGCAAGAAAAGTTAAAACAGCAACAGGAGCAGTTCCACAGTGACTACCAACGAGACACCCCTGTTCATTCATTCATACATTTATTCATTAATACATTTATTCAATCATTCATTCATAAATTCATTCATACAATAATTATTTCATTCATACATTCAATTATTCATTCATTCAAACATTCAATCATTCATTACCCTTTAGCTCCCTAAAGAGCATAGGACTTCTACAAAGTCATGCCACATCCTCCTGTGTCCCTTCTTAACGTCTTTCTGTGTCTTCCTCATCCTTGTTATCTCTATCTCCGATTCTCTTCTCTGGGCATTGTTTGGGTCTCCTCCCACCTCTCTTACCCTGGGAATTCCACAACAAGGACTGTCATATATCGCTATGAAAAGGTTTCATAACAATATGTCCTGTCCATTATCAGTGTCTCTTTCTCATCTCTTTGCATGAGCATTCTAGATGCCTAATCTGGAGATTTTTTTTTTTACAAGAAAAAAGATAAGTCAGCAATCCAGACTGCTTTCAGCTTTCTCTAGTTTGTGCCAGAAACTTTCATGACAGAAGACAAATTTGTTCTGTCTTGGATGGCTGAGTTGAACCATTTTCTTTAATTGACTTAGTTTGGTTTGGTTTGGTTTTAAGGAATATCTTCACTGCACACGGACTACTTCATCGGAGATCTCCTCCCATAGATCACACAAGGAGGATCTCAGCACAGTGCATGAACTCCGTAGCACTGGCGAGAATCCCAAGGTGTTTATATAGGAATCACACATTCTATAAATATTTGTGTGGTGGGTATGTTTCTGGTTTTTAAATTTTGCCAGGGCAGCAGCCTGATAGGCCTTTCTTTACGATTTCCAACTGCTATGGGATTTTTTAATGTGCGCAACTTACACACGGGACCTCCTATCTTTTTTCACCCTTATCCGAGAAGGCTAGGCATCTGATCTCACTACCCAGGAGACCAGGGGGGAGTATGACACCATTAGGACCACTGGTTCTGAAAAATAATTTCCATAAATTATATTCCCTCAACTGGGAATCAAACCCAGTACCTCTAGAACTTGAGGCGGATGCCATACCTCTTAGCCACTCCAACCCCTTTTAATTTACTTAAAAATGAACTAGTCTGAAACAAAAATATTTGTTTTAAACAAGATGTCTTCTTCTTCTTTGATCCTTAGCCGCCGACCGTCAAAGCAGTCAGTGGCCATCATGCCTGGTGGCATCTTGTAGGGCAACAACAAACTAATTCCACTTTGCTCGGTCGGTGGCTGTCCTTCGTACAGTGCCCAAACTCTGGTTCATTCTTTGCATCTCAGCCTCCACAGTCCTCCACCAAGTTGTTTTTGGTCGGCCTCTCTTTCGTTTTCCTTCAGGGGTCCATAGCATAGCTGTTCTTGTGATGGCATCGGGGTCTCTTCTGGGGACATGGCCAACCCAGCTCCAGCGTCTGCCAGCTATGATGGTGTGCATGTCCTCTTGCTTGCTCCGAGTAAGCAGATCTTGGTTGGTGATGGTATTCGGCCAAAAGATTTGGAGAATTTTTCTTAGGCATGTTGTGTGAAAAGAGGACAATTTCGACATTTCCTTCTCTGTAACTCTCCAGCATTCTGCACCATAGAGAAGCACAGAAAGCACACAGCTCTGATATATCTTAATTTTGTGCTTGTGCTATACTGAGAGGACTTCCAGATGTTGTTTGGACTAAAAAAGGCTGTTCCTGCTTTGTTCATTCTGTTGTTGATGTCTTTGCTTGCTCCGCCGTCTGGTGTTACTATGCATCCTAGGTATGTGAAGGTGTCTGTCTGTTCCAGTTGCTGATTCCTTACTGATATGGGCTCAGGGTTGCTCACATTGAGCGTCATGACCTCTGTCTTCTTTAGATTGATGTTCAAGCCGACCTGCTGGCTATACTTATTAAGTCCTGGATGTGTTGATGTGAATGTGCTAGTAGTGCAATGTCATCTGCATATTCCAGATCTTCCAATGTAGAAAATGTAGTCCATCTTATTCCTCTTGGACTGCCCTCTGTTGTCTGGCGAATCACACAGTCTATGACTGTTAAAAATAGAGTGGTTGATAAGGGGCATCCCTGTCGTACTCCAGTCCACCTCAAAGGTTAGGTTGCTCTGCCCAACGCTACACGTAAAGTTGGCATAGAGGCATTTTATGATTGACACTATACAGCTTGGAATTCCATAAGCCCTCAGTATTTTCCAGAAACTGTCCCTATGTATACTGTCAAGAGCCTTTTAAAAATCAACGAAATTAATGTACAGCTGTCTTTGCCATTCTGAGCAATGCTCTATAATGTTCCTGTGGGTAAATATATGATCTACACATCTTCTGTTCTTTCTAAATCCTGCTTGTTCTTTCCTCAGTTTGTGTCTACTGCTTTTGAAATTCTCTGTATAATTATCCTGCCTTGTATTTTGCTGGGAACTGAAAGAAGAGTTATTCCTCTCCAATTATTGCAGTCTGCAAGATCTCCCTTCTTGGGCAATTTGACAATTATTCCTTGGTTCCACTCCATTGGTGTTGTCCCTGTTTTCCAGACTTGTGCAAATAGTGGTTCTAATAGTTCACCTGGTAGCTCAGAGTCTGTCTTAAATAGCTCTGCATTTAAGTTATCATGGCCAGGAGCTTTTCTATTCTTTAACCCTTTGATTGCTGTGCGGAGTCTTAAGGCAAATGAATTGACTTGCTGAAATTTAGCTCAGACAATAATTTAACTGAGTTCTTGGTGAAATTACAAAACTCATAAAAATTCATTTGACCATTCTGATGTCTACTTCAGAGCTCAAACACTGCCATTTGATATTAAAAAGAATAAAAATATTTTTAAGGAGCACTATGAATCACGAAAGACTAAATGCTCTAGTAATGCTTTCTTACTTAGTCTTTTATCTTCTATCCTAGGATGTAGAGGTTTACCAGAGAGAATGCCATACTACCCTATCAGTGGTCTTCCACCTGGCCTGGTTCCAATCTAGTTCTCGGTCCTTCAGGGATTGTTTAATGTTGTCCTCATCACAAACTCTGGGTTGTCCTGGGGGTCTGAATCCCTTGCTCTTGGTTTTCCATTTTTGTTGTGATAGCCAATCTTCTTCCATTCTGCATACATGGCCAAACGTAGTTGGGACTGTTCTACTTGAGTCTGCAGGGGCTGGGTTTTGATGCCTTGCTGTGTCGTCTGGTTACTTAAACCACATTCCTCAAATACCACATTTCTGATGTTTGGAGCTGGCTTTTGTGGGTTGTAGTCATTGTCCATGACTCGTATCCATATGTCAAGACTGGGACATAGGTGAAGCGGTATGCAGCCATCTTCATCCTCTTGTCAATCTCTCTTTTGCTGAGGAATCCTCGATTTATTGTCTGAAAAAGTCTTACAGCTGCCGCTCGTAGGGTGGCCAACTCTTCTCTGATGCCTCCCTCCCAGTCTGTGATAGCTCTAACGTATTTAAAGTGGTTGACCTGCTCCAGGATCTGTTCTCTCAGCATAATATGATGCCTTTTTCCTTCTCTCGAGACCATCGTTTTTTGTTTTGTAGCTGCTGACAACCATCCTTGTCTTCTCCACTTCTTCCTTCCAGAAGGAAGGTTGGATTGAAGATGTGCTTCTGATTTAGCAACAGGGCAGCATCGTTGACAAATGCCAGTTTTGAAATACAGACATGTCTCATCCTCCAGTTTCCCATTGAATACTTTTTGGTCCTTATTTAACATGTTTTGATGACATCATCCATGAGGAGTATGAAAAGATAAGGTGACAGAATATCACCCTGCTTACAATAGAGAAAAGCTTGGTCAACAGTGCACCAAACTTGAATGAAAAAATTATAAATCTATTTTCAACAAATAAATACCGAAGAATGGATTTTATTTTTCAATAAAATTTTAAGATTACCCAATTCTGTTAATGGTAAGCATCCAGTTAATGTTTTATAGTATTTTTAACTTTGTTATTATTATTACTATCTATGTCTACATGTCTTATAACCAAGGCAATTTAATATAACTTTGAGAAACAGCACACCCATACATCAGAGTCACAAGCCGCCACTGTGAATGAATGAATGTATGAATAAATGATTGAATGAAAGTATGAATGAATGAATGTATGAATAAATGATTGAATGAAAGTATGAATGAATGAATGTATGAATAAATGATTGAATGAAAGTATGAATGAATGAATGTATGAATAAATGATTGAATGAAAGTATGAATGAATGAATGTATGAATAAATGATTGAATGAAAGTATGAATGAATGAATGTATGAATAAATGATTGAATGAAAGTATGAATGAATGAATGTAGTTTCATCTCAGCTTCTTACAGAAAAATTAACGCTGTGTGTAGATATAGATTTTGATGTGGCTGGCAACCTCGTCATGTAAAAGTAATAGTCACAGGAACCACTACTGCAAGCACATACAAATGCTTGGTGAAGGCTTCTTGGGGACATGCTGCAGTGCTGCACTGTGCTCCATAAAGAGCACTAGAGAGCTGGTGTAGGCTTCCTAGGAACAACTACGGTGCTGACCCCAATCTTTGCTAGGAGTGACAAGAAGAAAGAGGAGTGGATATAGATAATATAGTCTTAATATCTGAGGGTGCATGGAGGCGTCATAAATCATTGAAATGAAATTGCAAAACTGTATTCTGTCATGCCATTGCCTTGGCACTTTTCCATGGATGTGGATATAATTATGCAATTAGTGTAAGGAATGTTTGAAAATTTTTTAATTCGTAAACCCATAGATCATTTTTCTGTTTTCTTAGAGCTCATGGATCACTGACTGAGAAACATTGTTCTAGAGCAAACATAAACCAGTTGTTTTCAAAATTATTTTGTTATCACTTTGTGCTAGGGTCTATGGCTCTGTATATTATGATAGTGCATTTAATTTAAAATAAAAACATGACACAAATTTTAGTGAAGTATTTATTTAGCATTATAATTCTAAGAGTTAGTCCAACTTAAATCATCTTATGGCTGCTTCACTTCTCTTGAAAATTGCCATCTCTCTTCAAAGATTGCTAACCCATTTTCGTAAGTAGGAACTGTAACCACAGGAGGCCAAGTGAGACAGCTCCCAATATTCATATCTTTTTCAGAAGACTCTGGAAATAAAGGTCTTGCAAGTGATGTTACTTCTAAATTGTGTATCTAATAAGTACAAGTATTTGCATGATGCCACTTATTCAGAAATATGAACTTGTGGGCTTGCTAATTCCTTATGGTGTCTGCTAATAACAAATGCTTTTCGTGATAACTGTGCATTTCTAAGGATATTATGAAAATGTGATACTTAGTAAATTTACATTATAAATTACATATCATCGTCATCAACTTCAACATTATTATCATCATCTTCATCATGACCTCTACACCTCACGGTAGAAGGGGAATGACTAAGTAAGTATCTTCATCATCATTTTCCTTAGTGTTCCTTATAGAGCATGGAGCCACCGCTGTAGCTTGTCCCCTTGCAGGAAGCCTACCAAGCATTCTCGTGCGCTTGCAGCGGTGGTTTCTATGACAATTTGTTGTACATGATGAAATTGCCACCCTTATGCATAAACTCATGTTAGTGGCCTTGAACAACATGCCTGAGGGAGCAATGGTCTTATTCTTTCTTTGTCTCTTCATTCATTCATACATTCAATTATTCATTCAGTCATACATTCATTCAATCATTCATTACCCTTTAGCTCCCTAAAGAGCATAGGACTTCAACAAAGTCATGCCACATCCTCCTGTGTCCCTTCTTAATGTCTTTCTGTGTCTTCCTCATCCCTTTGTGAAGAACATGGACCACAAAATTACACTACAAGTTTACACTACAGTTTACACTACAGTTTACACTACAAGTTTACAACTATTTACACCTGTGGAATAATGTGATATTAATTAACAAAAGAAGTCATTATTTAATGGTTATTATAATTCCCTACTAATAGAACTAATACTCAGCCAAATAATACAATTATACCTAAATTCCCTTTCTACATAGAGGATTATGACTCGTGCTTTATATATTGACTGCATGCATGTAGTGACTAAAAAATCGAAAATAGCAATCTAAGTTTAAAAATCCTATTGCATTCATTTGATTTGTTTGTGTAAGAATATGAAGGGGACTACATTAAGACTGCGCCATGTAGTTCTCCAATTGGGGCTCGGCGCGAAGGATGGCCACTTAACCGAGCTAAATAGGGATGGTTTGTTGCTGCCCTACAAGACGCCACTAGGCATGATGGCCACTGACTGCTTTGTCTCAGTGTCTTACTTACTTACTTAGTCTTTCCTCTTCTGCCATGAGGTGTAGAGATTAGGAAGAGAGAGCACCATACTATCCCATCGGCTGTCTTCCTCCTGGCCTGGTTCCATTCTAGTAATCAGTCTTTCAGAGATTGTGTAATGTTGTCCTTCGAGTAGCCATGGTCAAACCATCTTAGTTGGGACTGTTCTACTTGGGTCTGCAGGAGTTGGGTTTTTAGGTCTTGGTGTATCGTCTGGTTGCAGACCATATCTCTTCTTGTTACTTCAACCACCTATCTAAGATACCTCATTTCTGAGATTTGGATCTGACTTTTGTGGGTTGTAGCCCTTGTCTTTGTTCTCGGTGTCTCGAGAAAGAATGGGACAACTGCATCCTCAGATATGTTTTTTTTTTTGGTTCGGTTTTTGCCTTCTTCTGGCGAGGCCCGTTCCTTTCAACCTATTTTGTTATATCAGCGCGCATGTACCATCCAAAAAACGTCAACTCTGTTGACTGCTAACCCGATCAGCGTTGATAGATTCTAAGTCCTGAAAAGGACCAACATTATCTATCTGCTAGCATAAAGCCCTAAAATGGGACTGGCCAGCTACGCCAACGCCTGAGCTAGTCTGTAGTATAAAGGTATGTCATTAGAGGCAACTAATATGAGATTGTGCATGGGGCTGGCAACCTGATCATGTAAAACACATTGCTACAGAAACTACCACTGGAAAAGTACATGAATGCTTGGGGCAGGCTTCCTGCAAGACAATCAGCTGCAGTGATATTTCCATGCTCGGTAAGGAGTAAAAAAAAAAGGAGAAGAAGAAGGCAGTAAGACTATGATGGGGTGAGCAGTCTTATGGCAACAGGGAAAAGTCTTACTAAGGCAGGAAAAATACAGATATATAAAAGTGGTGCATAAGGAAGGCAAAAGAGTTACTGCATTCTTCCTAGGAATGACTACAGTGCTGGCTGCATGCTCCACAAGGAACAACAAGGAGAAAGAAGAAGAATAACGTTATCCATAACATTTATAAACCAGTAGTTCAGCCATGATATCTGTTGTAGTGTTTTTTAATCAGCGCGTATGTAATGACTGAGAACAGTGAATGTAGCATGACCGTTTATACTATTGCTTTTGGTTTGTTACATTTATAAATAAATACTGTTACTCTGTCCGAACGGTGGGCTAACACATGCATGATTGTAACACAGTAATAGCTGTTTTATCTGGAAAGTTACAAACTGAGATTGTAAATAGCTTGTGGTCAATCTCATTTCTATAACAGTATTAAAAATGTGCTGTTATTTTTTGTTTTACAATCTGCAAACATACACAGTTTTGGGTTCTGGTTGCGCTTACGCTGTATATGCGTACAGTGTGCATGTTTATCATTCAAAATATGTTTATTTAATCATTATTTGAGACTTTTTTACGGAAGCATTCTGGATAGAAATATTCATTTACTGATAACAATATACGCCCTGCGCAGTTCTCAGGAGGGGGGGTTTTCAATGTGACAAAGGAAGAATAGGACTACTACACCCTCATGTGTGTCATACAAGACGACTAATATGAAGTTGTGCATGGGGCTAAGGATGTGCGGGGAGGGGGGGGGGGACTGGCAACCTCATCATGTACAACTAATTGCCACATAAACCACTACTGCAAGAACATGTAAATGCTTGGTGCAAGGGGACCAGCTGTGGTGGTGGAGAAACTGATCATTTATATTACATATTTGGCATGTGTAGGTATCACACAAGCCTTTATATACTAGCTAGGGTGGAGGGAGAAATAAGGTGCTAACTACTTTCCCCTTCACCACTAAGGCTATACCACTGTTGTCCTAAATAACTTATATCAAGAACTACACATAGGCTCGTATTGCCAGAGGCATGACACAACAACAGTGGGTGACATATGACTAACGCTCATGAAACAGCTTATTTCCCGTTTATTCAATTAAACACATGGCCACACATGGCCTGATGAAAATACAACATTACGACTATATACGTGCCACAACAGGGAATGCATGTACCAATATCAATCTACAGAACAGGTAAACTGGCTACCACAATCCTAAAATGAACATCGCGCCATCACGCGGGAAAAACCTACATAGTAACACTGACTATGAAAATGCACGACAGTAACTTAGCTTGTACCAAACTCAACGCTAAGTAAATAACCACTTCCCTGGAATCCTTAATAGCAGGAATAGCTAACGTTATGAATAGGTCTCAAATGGCGGACACTGCATCACTCTTAGCAGACAGTCAAAACTAGCACACCAGAAACTACCTCCGTCATGGATGGCAGTCAAATCTCCACTCTAAATTCGCGCCAGCCTTGCGCAGTCCGTTACTTCCATCACATGACTATGCTGATCACATGACTATCAGGACGATTTTGGACTGTCTAACAACATAGAAATACGGCCTAGAAATACGCCATGACAGTAGGGTTTAGACAAATGTAAATATTATAAATAAAACTGCCCTGTGTGGCTATTTGCGGGTCTCTGTGGGTCTCTGTGGAGACAAATAAAGAACATGACTACAGCTCCCCCAGGCTTGTCATAAAAGGTGATTAATATGAAATTGTGCATGAGTCTGGCAACCTCATCATGTCAGTTAAACGGCTTCAGAAACCACTGCTGCAAGAGTTTGAGCTTTGGCATAGGATTCCTCAAGAGGGCTGCACACAGTGGTAGTTCTATACTCATCAAGGAGCGACAAAGGAGAGGATGAAACAGAATTCTCAAAACTTGATCAACAGGTGCTATAGCAGAGACAATATTTTGTTGTTGTTGATAGAATGATTCTTGTTGGCACAAAAACATAAGATATATTGTATTGACAATTGTCAAGGTTCCATTGTTTTTTTTTAAAGCATTAACATTAACCAGAAATAAATTTAATTTATAATACATTTAATTAATTATTTACAATGATTTGACAGGTGTGATGCCACTTTCCCATGCAGTTGTTCATATTGTTTAGAATTGAAAACAATATATATCCTAATTATAACCCATCAGAGGTTGAACGGGATATTTTTCATCATTAAATTTAAAAAAAAAAAAAATGTTAATTCTTCTTTATTTGCCACACAATGCAGTTTCCAGTTTTAACAATAATGCTTGTATTATCCAATAATGCTTGTGTATTATCCAATAATGCTTGTATTATCCAGGCAAGCTGACCGTCAAATGCACAGATCCAAAGGGAGCAGACGTGCCATGCCATCTGAAAGAAAACCATGATGGTACAAGGTCACTGAAGGTCACACCCAAGATGGCAGGCAGACATATAGTTCAGATTTTATACAACGGGAACCATATTATGGGTAATTTTGTCATTGACATTATTATAGTTGTATTATTAATTATTTAAAATGAAAACAGTAATGTGAAGTAATTCTATAGGATATTCTTTGCTAAAGGAGCTATTTTGAAGGTAATCACATGCGTTTATGATAGAGTTTACTTTTTTTCTTCCGTTCATTTTTGTTTGTTTTTTATTTTTATTGTTTCTTTGTTTCTTGGAAAGGGTAGGTCACACACAAATACACAATTCTGGTTTTGATTTACTCTACTTGGACTGAGTGGAGGGGGGGAAGAAGTTACTATATTGTCTTGAATTTATTACTCTATATATCCTAGTTATAACCCATCGAGGGTTGAACAGGATACTTTGTTTTAAAAAATACAACAAAAAAACATGCAATCAGTAATTCTGTATAATGGTAATTATATTGTTTGGTAGAGGATCAAGTGGCAGGGTGGTTAGAAAGTTTGCTTCTCAAGGCAAGGTTGCCAGGTTTGAAACATATAATGACATGTTTCAGTCTACCCTGCTGTAAATACCGACCCTGCTCATGTGTTAGGACAGGCAAAGGCAGTGAGGAAGGTAACGAGTCATCCCGCTGCATAAATCTGAGATCAAGTAAGTCTGTAACACTTGACTCCCCAACAGCAGTATCTGCTTTGGGATTGCCTGTACCTTTTTAACTGTATGTTAAATCTTTTATAATAAGAACCATATTGTAGGCAAATATGTTAGTTATTGTTTAATACTTAGAACCAAATTGCGGATGGCAAGTTCCCTTCCTCACTGCCTTTGCCTTCCCTTACTCAAGAGCACGTTTTTCTTTATGGAATTTGGCATCAAGCGTAAAATAGCAGATGGATGTATGAGAGGATGGGTCAATTGTGTATACAACCAGCACACTACAGAGACAATCAGCATAAATACCCTGTGACATTTTTTGAGGGAGACTGAGCACTTATGGGTTTGCCCAGAGTGCAGTGATGTCAATTCTGATCAGCTGTAACAATAACAAGAGCAGAGTCATATTTCATTACGGCCTATAATTTAAAATAATGATGACCAACAATTCCACCCCTTTATTTTTTTAGGAACAAAATGGAGTCATGGTGATATATTCATGTGTGTTCTTATTATTTTTGGCATGAGATAAGAGTAAGGGATGACAAGGAAATGGGGTACTGGAAGAGGAGACAGGTTTATATTTCAGAGCTGGCTGTTGCCAACGATGTTGACCTGACTGCTAAATCAGAGGCACAATCCAACCTGCAAGTCTGGAAGGGAGAGCTGGAGAAGAAAGGGATGGTCATCAGCAGCTGCAAAACAAAAACCATGGCAATATCATGAGAGAAAAATAGACATCAGATTATCCTAGGAGAACAGGCCATGGAAGAGGTCAACCACTTTAAATACCTTGGAGCTGTAATAGACTGGAAGGGAGGCATCAAAGAAGAGCTGGCTATCCAAAGAGTGGCAGCTGGGAGACTCTTTCAGGCCATAAATCGAGGATTCCTCAGCAAGAGAGAAATTGGCAAGAAGACGAAAATGGCTGTATAACGCTCTACCCATGTTCCAGTTTTGACGTGTGGATGCAAGTCATGAGCAATGACTACAACCCACAAAAGCTAGCTTCAAACCTCAGAAATGAGATATCTGAGCAAAATGGTCAGAGTAACAAGAAGGGACATGGTTTACTATACGATATGTCATGGTCCTGCAGACCCTATTGGAACAGTCCCAGTTATGATGGTTTGGTCATGTTTGCAGAATTGAAAAAGTTCAGATATCATGAAAAATATGAGAAACCAAGAGTCAGAGATCCAGACCTCCAGAACAACTCAGAATTCGCTGGGAGGACAACATCAGACAATCTCTAAAGGACCAAGGACTGGACTGGAACCAGGCCAAAAGGAAGACAGCCAATAGCATAGTATGGTGCTCTCTCTGGCAAACCAGTACTTTCTGAGGTAGAAGAGGAATGACTAAGTAAGTAAGTGAGATAAGACTAAGTAAAGTACGCGTTCTTTCTAGTTCTGTTCATTCTGGACACAAAATAAGCTGTACACAAAAGTAAGCTTGACACAGAAGTAAGCTTGACACAAAAGTAAGCTTGACACAAAGTAAGGTTGACACAAAGTAAGCTGTACACAAAAGTAAGCTTGACACAAAAGAAAGCTTGACACAAAAGTAAGCTTGACACAAAGTAAGGTTGACACAAAAGATAGCTTGACACACAGTAAGCTGTACACAAAAGTAAGCTTGACACAAAAGTAAGTTTGACACAAAAGAAAGCTTGACACAAAAGAAAGCTTGACACAAAAGTAAGCTTGACACAAAAGTAAGCTTGACACAAAGTAAGGTTGACACAAAAGAAAGCTTGACACAAAGTAAGCTGTACACAAAAGTAAGCTTGACAAAAAAAGTAAGCTAGACAAAAAAGTAAGCTTGACAAAAAAGTAAGGTTGACACAAAAGATAGCTTGACACAAAGTAAGCTGTACACAAAAGTAAGCTTGACACAAAAGTAAGCTTGACACAAAAGATAACTTGACACAAAAGTAAGCTTGACACAAAAGAAAGCTTGACACAAAAGATAGCTCTACACAAAAGATAGCTCTACACAAAAGATAGCTGTACACAAAGTAAGCTGTACACAGAGTAAGCTGGACACAAAGAAAGATGGACACAAAGTAAGCTTGACACAAAGTAAGCTGTACACAAAGTAATCTGTACACAAAGTAAGCAGTGACACAAAAGTTAGCTTGACACAAAAGTAAGCTTGACACAAAAGTAAGCTTGACACAAAAGTAAGCATGACACAAAAGTAAGCTTGACACAAAAGTAAGCTTGAAACAAAAGTAAGCTGTACACAAAGTAAGCTTGATACAAAGTAAACTGGACACAAAGTAAGCTTGACACAAAAGTAAGTTTGACACAAAAGTAAGCATGACACAAAAGTAAGCTTGACACAAAGTAAGCTTGATCCAAAGTAAGCTTGACACAAAAGTAATCTTAAAACAAAAGTAAGCTGTACAGAAAGTAAGCTTTGAAACAAAGTAAGATGTACACAAAGTAAGCTTTGACACAAAGTAAGCTGTACACAAAGTACAATTGACACAAAAGTAAGCTTGACACAAAAGTAAGCGCTTGACACAAAGTAAGCTGGACACAAAAGTAAGCTGTACAGAAAGTAAGCTTTGACACAAAGTAAGCTGTACACAAAGTACAATTAACACAAAAGTAAGCTTGACACAAAAGTAAGCTTGACACAAAAGTAAGCTTGGCTCAAAAGTAAGCTTGGCACAAAAGTAAGCTTGGCACAAAAGTAAGCTTGACACAAAAGTAAACTTGACACAAAGTAAGCTGGACACAAAGTAAACTTGACACAAACTAAGCATGACACAAAAGTAAGCTTGACACAAAAGTAAACTTGACACAAAAGTAAGCTGGACACAAAAGTAAGCTGGACACAAAAGTAAGCTGGACACAAAAGTAAGCTTGACTCAAAAGTAAACATGACACAAATTAAGCTTGACACAAAAGTAAGCTTGACACAAAGTAAGCTTGACACAAAAGTAAGCTTGACACACAAGTAAGCTTGACACCAAAGTAAGCTGGACACAAAAGTAAGCTGGACACAAAAGTAAACTTAACACAAAGTAAGCTTGACACAAAGTAAGCTGGACACAAAAGTAAACATGACACAAAGTAAGCTTGATGTAAAGTAAGCTTGACACAAAAGTAAGCTTGACAAAAGTATGCTTGACACAAAAGTAAGCTTGACACAAAAGTAAACTTGACACAAAGAAAGCTGGACACAAAGTAAGCTGGACACAAAAGTAAGCTAGACACAAAGTAAGCTGGACACAAAAGTAAACTTGACACAAAGTAAGCATGACACAAAAGTAAGCTTGACACAAAAGTAAACTTGACACAAAAGTAAACTTGACACAAAGTAAGTTGGACACAAAAGTAAGCTTGACTCAAAAGTAAACTTGACACAAAGTAAGCTTGACACAAAAGTAAGCATGACACAAAAGTAAACTTGACACAAAGTAAGCTGGACACACAAGTAAGCTTGACACAAAGTAAGCTGGACACAAAAGTAAGCTTGACACAAAGTAAGCTGGACACAAAGTAAGCTGGACACAAAAGTAAGCTAGACACAAAGTTAGCTGTACACAAAGTAAGCTGGACACAAAATTAAGCTTGACACAAAGTAAGCTTGAGATGAAGTAAGAAGTTAGCCTCATATAGTTCCCAGGGATCTTTAAGGAGATGATCAAAGAATAATACTACTACTCCCTCAGCATGTTGTCAAAGGCAACTAATGTCAAGTTGTACATGAAGCTGTCGACCTCATTATTTAAAACAAGTTGCTAAAGAAACCTGCTGCAGGGCCACATGAATCCTTTGATGCTTCTCGCAAGTGGACCAGCTGCACATATGGGTCCATGCTCCTTAGTGAGTAAAAAAGAGAAATGAATGAAGCAGCTATTAAACAGTGAAGATGCTGTAAGAATACAGGAAAGGAAATATATTCTGTCAGGAGACTACAGAATAAACTGAAGTCAACCTGGACAGCACTTTTTTTTAAGGAGTCTTAACACAGTACATTTTTGAAGGGATAATGATTAATACAGATAAGGAGACATTAAAAAAATTTGATCATTGCTTGGAGAGTCACAACTGTAACTTCTGATCAGCTTCAACCTTCACATTGAAGGTTGGTTGCAATAGATCTCCAGCATCTTCTATCTCTTGTCTTCATGGTACACTTTGATACTCTTTTCTGTCCATCCCTTGATATCTATTTTCTTCTTCGTCGTACACTCTCAGACATGTACTTGAATATTTTAAAAGAAAGCAGTTGTCGGTGTGAGGCTACTTGATTTTACATGGAACTTTTCTACGAATGGTACTGGTGTTGGCCATATGTGCTTTTTCTGTTACGCATATGTTGGGCAACTTTGAAGCAGATGTTCAGCAGTCATTCCACTGCAGAATGCTGAGTGTTTTGTGAGCTTTGACAGTAATTCTTGTGCTTTGCCTCTGTGTAGCCCAGCGGAACTCTATTTAATGACGTCATCATCAAGTGGTGCATGTTGCACTGTTATGTTAGGCCTTGGCCCAGTGCATCCGATTTCAGCTGGCATTTATGTAGGGTTGCCTTCCTTAGCCTTTTGACTGTCCCCAGCCTAATTGCAAGGCAGCAGTGTGGTCTTTCTGTTTGACTGGTTTCTAAAAAACGTGTAGAAAATCACTACCGTCAAAAGTTGAGTCGCTATATTGACAAGGGGAGATCACTGCCCGTCCCTTGATGTAATGGTACACTTTGACTCTTTTCTGTCCATCCTTTGATGTTACCTTCCCAGTTATACTGTTGTCTTTCTCTTGTACATTTGCCTTCAACTTTTCCTTCCTTTATGGTTTTCATCAAAGTGTTATGTCTTTGTGCTGTAGATCAATTACCTTCTGCAGGACATATATATTGTGAAGTCCAGATCTTCTCCATGGTGGGCAGCCATTATTTTTTCTATGTCCTAATGTGTCTGTAGGGTGCAGTACACTTCATTGTTTTGCTTCATGAGCCGTTGATCTTTTCAGATTCTTTGACCTCACTCACCGTCTGATTCTTTGAGAAGTAGAGAATATTCACTCAAGATTTTTAAAAAGCAGCACTGTATCTGAGGTCTTGAGAGATTTGACCTATTACAGCTTCCTTTCTTTAATTTAAATGAAAGAAAAAGAACTAGAAAAACAAAATAAGCTATTATGAAAAGACTCAGACTTCTGGACTTCTTCTCATGAATACAGATTTCTTTGTTTTCTTGCCTTCTTTCCTGCTTGTGCTATGAAGTGTAACATAAATGTATATGATTGGCTTATGCTTCAATATCCCATGGAAGACCTAGTCTACTGTCATGTTGTGCTTTTTTTAGGTTGCATGTTATTCCACTAATGTATCTCGTCCCAAATCATCCTATATCTACATATTTTGGTCATTGATTTCCATTTTTTTTTTTACATGTTGTGCTGTTCTGAACTAGAATTGATTGATTATTGTATTAATGGTTTCATTTTTTAGATAAAAATATTCAAGATAGCCAACAAGGTAGAAATTAAAATCTCATCTACTCTAAAACCACTACAGTCTACCCAGCTGTAAATGAATACCTGACTCTGCTCTTTGAGTTAGGGAAGGAAAAGGCAGCGAGGAAGGGAACTGGTCATCCCACCTCTCAATGCTGGACCTAAAATGGTGAAGTCTCAAACACTTCACTCCCCTAGGGCAGTATCTGCAATGGGACTACCTTTACCCTTTTTTTTTACTCTAAAACATTTTTTAGACCTGGAGGAACCTATTTTGAGAACCCTTTTACTCTCAGAAACGTAACATTATTTTTTTTGACATTCCCCCCCCCTCTTTCCAGACACACACACACACACAATTCTTCAGTTCAGAAATACCTTCTTGACAACCTGGCAACACGCCCACACAACTTTTACTTGATGATGACAGAGAGTTTTGTCCTGCTTGTTATGTGTCCCTGACAGCAGATATATTTATATTCATGTCTGTTTCCATTTAAATTTATCGCCCACTAGGTTTGGTTTGGTTTGAATGACTATCTTCATCGCACGCGGACAACTAGATCGGTGCTCCGATCTCCTCCCTTAGATCACACAAGGTGGATCTCAGCACAGTGCATGAACTCCGTAGCACTGCCCACACAACAAAAGAATCATCATATAGCTTTTTAAATGTTAACTAAAATTCTGAACTTCTAAGGGATTTGCAGCCACATTGATTGATTGATTCATTGATTGATTGATTCATTCACTCATTCACTGCCTTTGAGCTGCCTAAGGAGCATAGACCTTCAACAACTTGCAAGTCCTCCTGTCCTGTGCTGTCTGCTCAAGTCTTTCCATATCTTTTTTATCCCTTTCACTTTGTGTCTCTACTTCTCTGCTCCATATTTTTGTTTTTTCTAGCCTCCATCTTCTCGTCTTACCTGGTGATTCCAGAAAACAGACTCCCTTGTTATGCTGTCAACAAATTTTCTCACTGTGTGTTGTATACACAACCAGTATCAATTTTTTTTGTAGCCACAGCTGCATGATAATTACCTACTACTGTAAAGAAAAGCAAATGTGGAGCTAAGCTTTATCATATTTACAGAACAGTCCCATATAATACAGGCAATGCAGTAAATTGCAATAGAACACACTACAAGACATTGGAACACTATATACACAGTGCAGTACTTACAATAGTGAACAGTACACTGCCCTTTAGAAGAGTATTATGAGATAGAATACACCAATATTTCCTTGTTTGCTCTTAAATGGCCACATATATCTCTCTGTTATTGAAAAAGAAACATACTGCTCTCTCCAAGACAAGATTAAGTGATACATTTTTGGACAGAACTGGCCACTGTATATTCAGATACCATCTATGCAATAAATTAACAAATTAGACAGACAGATGTTTGTCCCTGTAGTAATCCAGCTCCAGCATCCACTTAGCTTATTTCTGGGCAAACTGGCAATAGTGATCATGACTCATTATTTCCTAATTTGTCTTGAATAAGCTGTTTCTTCTGCGTTGTCCCATGTCTTGTGTTTCTTGATGTAGTTCTCACTTTGTCATCCTCTTCTTCTTTCTGAGTTTAATTTACAAACTGTTACTAGATTCTCTAATTTTTCTTGCCTCGTGATGTATCCACAGAATTATGACTGCCTGCATTTTATCATGTTGATTAATTGAGAATTTTCTTCCCGTTTCTCTGAGGACTCTCTCATTTGATTCTCTGGCTGTTCAAGATATCCAGCCGTGTCATTGTTAGAAACGACATGTCTGTTCTTCCAGCTTTCATTGTATCAGTTTTTTTTATAGTCCAGGGCTCACATGCATTAATATAGGATCTATATCTTCTTCTTCTTCCATCCTTAGCCACCAACCGGCAAAGCAGTATGTGGCCAGTACGCCTAGTGGCGTCTTAGGGCAACAACAAATTGATCAATCTATCGCTGTTTCCACCACGCCTAGTGGCGTCTTTGTGGAACAAAAACAGACCAAACAATCTATCGCTGTTTCCGTAATCAATAGGATCTATATAGCATGGTGATACTCTCTTCCTCACTATCAATGATTTTTGTTGTTGTTGGTACAGTGGTATTCCTGTGGTAGTTGTTCTGGATGTGGTTGTTTCTCTTCTTGGTAGCCATGTTTTTCATGCTGTAGCAGTTTGTTTGGATGTAGTATTTTTGTTTTTTGGCAACAGTGTATTTTACATGGTAGTTGTTTTGGATGCGTTTTTTTTTAATTGTTGTTGGCAACAGTGTTTTTCATGCTGTAGTACAAGACTTTCAGCTGATGGTGTGGGACAGGAAGACTGGACGTAAGTTTGGTGAAGGCCTATGCTGCTTGGGGGGGGGGGTCTGAAAGGTGGCGATGAATACATATTTTGGATGCATTTTTTTTTTGTTGTTGTTGGTTGGCATCATTTTTCATGTGACAGTTGTTCTGAATGTAGTTTTTTTTTGTTTGTTTGTTGGTTGGGAACATTTTTTCATGTGACAGTTGTTCTGAATGCAGTTTTTTCTTTTTTTTTTTGGTTGGTAGGCAACATTTTTCATCATGTGACAGTTGTTCTGAAAACAGTTCTTTTTTTTATTTTTCAAGAATGTTTGTCATACTGTAGTAGTTGTTTTTGATATGTTTTTTTCTTGGCAACAGTGTTGTACATACTGTAACAGTTGTTTTGAATGCAGTTTTTGTCCCTTTTTTATTTTTTTTTTGTGGGCAAAACACTTTTTATATGCATGCTGTGTGTAGTTGTTTTAGGTTCTTTGGCACCAATGTTTTTGAAATGAGTGGTAGTTGTTTTTTTTTATAAATTTTTTATTTTTTTTGTTGGCAACAGTGCTTTTTTGATGCTGTGGTTAGTTGTTTTGGGTACCAAGGAAGTTTATTATTGGTGAATGATCATTTCATTTGGCTTACACTCAGTTTCTTTATGATGATCACTTTGACTGCCATGTCTTTTTTATTTGTCATTCATTGTGTAGGTTTGATTAAAAGACTATGTTGCTCAGTGTTTCTTCCAATTTTTCACCTGTATAAAAATGTTTCTTTAATGTAGCAACTCTTTATTGTGATCACCCAGGGAGCCCATATGCCATTGATAGCATCAGAGCAGAACAGTCAAGGGGACAGTGAGAAGTATGGGTCCAGGTAGAATTGATGGCAAATGGCATGTCATTTTCCACACTTCCAGAGTACTTTCTATGTGGACACCACACAAATGCAGGATCTGGAGATTTGAGGGTCCGAATTATGGGACCTAAAGGTAGGTTAGCTTCTCTTTAGGACAAGATTCAAAGTTAAGAATACTACCAGAAGCTGAGAGAGAAAGAGATAGATGAAGAAGAGGTGAGAGAAAGAGTCTAATAAAGAGACATCAAGACAAGAGACAGAAGATGTTGGAGATCCATTACAGCTGATCTTTGTTCAGGAGAAGGCAGCTGATAATGATGATATTCGGGTGAAAAAAAAGGTAATGAAAATAGCACAAGAGAGACACAAAAGAAAGAGAATAAGGCTTACAACAGACATCATGAAAGAAGATTAGACTTGTGGATTCATAGACCATAATGATAATGGCCCATTCCAATACTCATAATGAAGAATGACTT
>JAMPIV010008654.1:0-140510 GCA_024509875.1 Oreohelix idahoensis
ATGCTGAACTGGATGACCTAAGAGTAACACTTCACAGACTATGTCAGCAATACAAAAGAGTTGTGATACAGTGGATCCCTTCTCACTGCAACATCCCTGGAAATGAAGAGGCTGACAGATTGGCAAAGGAAGGGGGAAAACTTCCCCAGCTGGACACAAATATAACCTATGAGGAGTCCAAGAGTTTTATCAAGCGCAGATACAGGCACAAGTGGGAAGAAGAGCATCCAGGCCACACCAAAAAATGATCCGTATTACCAGCTCAGCAGAAGTGAACAAGTGGTAATCTTCAGACTTCGCACTGGTCATAACAGATTGAGATACCATCTGTTCAACAAATTAAAGATAGGAACTACGGATGAGTGTGACTGTGGCACTGGTAAAATGACTGCCGAACACCTGCTTCAGAGGTGCCCAACATATGAGGAGAGGAGAAGACGCATATGGCCATCACCAGTACCATTCCTGGAGAAGATCTACGGAGATATCAACAGCCTCAGGCTGACCACTGCTTTCTTTGAACTTATTCAAGTTGATATCTGAGGGTGAACGAAGAAGAAGAAGAGTGCACACTCGAAAACAACTGAAACATTCGAGCCGACAACATAGAACGGTCGATTAAAAAAAAATTCATGATTCCCACGTCAAGTTAATTAATTCCCGTCTCTCGTTCAGCCATGCCGGAAGATTTATCTTGGCGGTCTTCAGTTGACCACTGAACACGGAAATATAATCCAAGCGAATAAATTGTACTGACGTTCCTAAAGAAATACCTTTTAGTGCCTTTGTAGGAGAAGATAGCATTAGGATGGTATGGCAGAACTATTAGTGAAGACTTGAAAAACAGCTAAAAAACAGACCGCAGGTGCAAATATTTCGTAGAGAAAACAGACAAAATGTGAAGGAATAGAAAAGTAAGGAATTTTAAAATAATCTAGACAAAACCTTCGAACACTCCGTGACACCATCCACAGAGGGTTTATTTCAGGAGCATTTCAGGTTATTCAGTCAAAATCCCAGTTGATGACACTCCTACAAATGCCCGCGTCCGGGCTTGAACCTTGAACACCTGATCCCTAGCGCTGTGTGGTAACCATTACACCAGCGCGGCTCCCAGGTGGAATATTTTGGCGGGATTGTAAAAATAAGTTTTAAAAAATTTTGCCGCCCCCAAAGCTTGCCGCCCCGTGCAAATGCACGTGTTACACCGTCAGTAGAGCCAGCCCTGGATGGGTCTGTAATCCGTTGTGAAAAATCAAGATGGGGCTTCTCGGCTAGAGTTAAGTGCAGGATCGTCGCTGAACATAGCGTGGCTTACGTGACAAATATCTCCAGCATGAGAATGGAGGTAGACGCAGCTACTGCAGCTTTAAGGTGGTTGTCTGAAACTTCATTAACAAGGGCAGTTATTATGTCAGACTCTAAGTCCATGCTTCGGAAGATCCAAAATGGATGGCTACGACATGAATGGAAAACCTCAAAGAAGCCTCGAAGCTTCAAGAACTGGCGTGGATCTACTGTCCTGGCCATGCAGGGGTACACGGTAATGAAAGAGCTGATAGACTAGCTTCAAGAGCACCTATAGTAGGTGCATTGGATATGGATAAGGGAGAGATACCGTGGACAGTAAATGATCGCCTATTAGAGAATGACACTTTAATCGACGAATCATCAAGGCTAAGATTGCTGGAATTTGGTATTAGGCGCACAACTAGCAGGGATGAACATATAAGAAGATGCATCCGGCGCGTATACAACCAGCGCTGGGAAATGTCTGCGTCTTTAAGGCTTGTGGAGATGCTCGGTGCTCCCGAGCAAAGTGCTTTAATTATTTTCCTACGACCGTCTCTACACTGTAGTGAAGTGAATCCGAATGACAACATGCTCAAATTCCCCGCTCAAAACAAACTAGCTATCGTAATTTTAAATCTATAAATAACTACAGTATTTGAAATTTTTCTGAGGGGCAAGTCAAATTTACCGCCAACAATTTTTCTAGTGTATGTGAATTTTTCACGATTACTAGCAACACAAGAGAGAAAACTGGACTGATTCTAAAGGCGACGAACTGGAACGGACTACGGACTACGACTTATGGAACTTGGAACACAAGAAGTATAAATGGGAAGGAAGAGGAGCTGGTGGAAGAGATGAGGAAAGCAAAACTAGAAATCCTGGCTATAACGGAAACAAGAAAAAAGGACAAGGAGTCATGGATCTCGATGGCAACACGTTGCTCTACAGTGGTGTACCTATGTCTGAAAGAGCTAAAGGGGGCGTGGATTGCATTGTGGCCCAAAATCAAAAAGATAGTATCAAGGGATGGAACTTTGTCTCGGAGCGCATTATGGTTGTTAAACTAAAAGAAGGAGAAACCATAGTCAACCTGGTCATAGTGTATGGGCCAAATGAGGAGGAGAGAGCAGAGGTCAAGGAGGAATTCTTCGAGCTGCTTCAAAGGACAGTGGATGACTGCCTAGATGAAGTTATCATGCTCGGAGATTTTAATGCCAGAGTTGGAAATGACCATGCTAGATGGGGTGGAGTTATCGGAAGATATGGAGAAGATACTCTCAATGACAATGGAAAGCGACTCCTTAGATTCTGCAGTGAGCAGAATCTGATCATTACAAACACAAAGTTCCCCCATAAGCGCATACATGCATACACTAGATGTGAACCAACAAAGAATGAGAAGTCAGTGATCGACTATGCCATTGTTCGGAGAAGCTCATTCAAATATGTCCGAGATGCTAGAGTCTGGAGGGAGCCAGAGATTGGAAGTGATCACTACCTGCTAACAATCAAAAGAACAACTGAAAGAGTTGCTCAGCCTAGGAACTGTCCAACATCACGCAAGAAACCAAGTAAACGAGCAGGAGAAATAAGCATTAGGACCTACAAGCTGAGAGAGCCAGAAATTAAGACCAGATATCAGGGGCTTATTGCTGCAGCGGTGAGCAACACAGAAGAACAACCTGATGACTTGGAAACCCTCTGGATTAAATTCAAGGATATCATAAAGACAGCTGCTGCAGAAGCATGCGGTGAAGTCCGACTTGGGAACAAGAGAAAGAGGACACCTTGGTGGACAGAGGAAGTCAAAGAGAAAATAAGAGAGAAGACAATGGCATGGAAACAATACTTAGGAGCTAAAAACACAACAGGACAAATGGAAAAATATAGAAAATATGTGACACTCAGAACAGAAGCAAAGAACAAAGTGCTAGCAGCAAAACAGAAGTCCTGGGAAGAATTTGGAGAAAAGCTAGGAAAAGATGCACAAGAAAACCAGAAATTGTTCTATAAGACCCTAAAGAACATGAGGAAGGAAAAACAATGCCCTCTCAAATTTATAAAGGACAAGCATGGCAAATTGCTTACTGCCCCGAAGGAAGTAATGGGAAGATGGAAAGAATATTTCTCAGAACTCCTGGATGGTGAGCATGTTGAAGCATCAGAAATGATAAACACTAGCACAGAAGAGAAAACCAATGATGGTGAAGATGACATAAAGATGGAAGAACTGAAGGCAGCACTGGAGAAAATCAAGATGGGCAAAGCAGCAGGGCATGATGGTATAACACCAGAAATGGTTAAATACATGGGAGCATCAGGCGACCTATTACTCTTAAGGGTCCTACAGGCAGCGTGGTGCAACAAGAACATACCAAAGGATTGGGAGATTGCCATCATAACACCAATTTTCAAAAAGGGAGACAATCGACAGTGTGGAAACCACAGAGGCATATCCCTTCTCAGTGTCCCTGGTAAAATCTACTCTAGAATCCTAGAGCAGAGACTCCGACGCCTAGCTGAGCCACAATTGGATGAGGTCCAGTGCGGATTCCGAGCAAACCGAAGTACTCAAGACCTAATCTTCACACTCAGACAGCTGAGTGAAAAGGCCCTTGAGTATAAGAGTGAGATGCATCTTTGTTTCATAGATCTGGAAAAGGCGTTTGACAGGGTCCCCTGGAGCAAACTTTGGGACTGTTTGGCAAGGAAGAATATTCCAGCACCTCTGATTCATACTATACAGAGCTTCTACAAGTCTTGCAGAAATTATGTGAGGACAGCAAACCATAAGTCGGAAGAGTTCAGGACCACCACTGGTGTAAGACAAGGTGATATCCTATCACCTTACCTCTTCATACTCCTTATGGACGATGTCATCAAGGCATGTAAGGAGAGAACAAGAAAGTATTCAGTGGGGTACTGGAAGATGAGACAGGTCTATATTTCGGAGCTGGCATTTGCTGATGATGTTGCCCTGATTGCTAAATCAGAGGCACATCTCCAATCCAACCTGCAAGTCTGGAAGGAAGAGCTGGAAAAGAGAGGGATGGTCATAAGCAGCTCTAAAACAAAATCCATGGTGATATCACGAGAAGAAAGAAGACATCAGATTAAGCTGGGAGAACAGGTCCTGGAGCAGGTCGACCACTTTAAATACCTCGGAGCTATTATAGACCGAAAGGGAGGCATCAAAGAAGAGTTGGCCACTCGAAAAGCAGCAGCTGGGAGACTTTTTCAGGCCATAAATCGAGGATTCCTCAGCAAGAGAGAGGTTGGTAAGAAAACGAAGATGGCTGTACACCGCTCCACCTATGTCCCAGTCTTGACATATGGATGCGAGTCATGGGCAATGACTACAACCCATAAAAGCCAGATCCAAACCTCAGAAATGAGGTATCTGAGGAAGGTGGTTGAAGTAACAAGAAGAGACATGGTCACGGCTGTTTGTGCCCTATACCAGAGCGCTCTTTTAGTTTCGGTGACCGGAATTCTGACTCCGGGTATAAAATTTTCGTGTGCACCGTAAAAGACTATTTAAGTTTTTGGCGGGGAAAATCAGCTGATGTGTGTGTAAAATCAGTAAAATATAAATCATTACACACTCGTTCTGGATAAACACAACGCTAAAAGTCTTTTGTGTACTATAACTTTGTTCTCTGCTCTATTTTTGATTGCATTTTTATTTGTTTGAAATTAGTTTTGACGAAGTTACAGACTTTTGAAAACAGCGTCATCATTTGAGGAAATTCATAAAATAAGTAATCTTTTTATTAATTTAATATCTAAAAATCGGCCCATTCGTTTGAGTTTATAATTATAAAGACTTCTCGAAGGGAAGCTAAAGATTATTTCCACATACTTTTTTTTTTTGGTTTCATATCTTGAGAATGTGTGGTAGTCAGTTTTGTGAGTTTGGCATTACAAGAACAAGCATATTGTCACCAGATTTTATAGCATTTAAATTACTGTAAACGCATTCCTGATACTCACAAATCTTAAATAAGGTTGTAACAAAATAACTTTGTAAAGCACCATCTGTTTTTTGCATTTTCATTCATTTATAATGATATTTAGCTACGTATATAAGCGTCAGAAAACATGTAAATCTATAGATAGATTACTTCTACATACTTTGTTCTATCTTTCAAGTCTTGTTAATCTTGTATTTATAATATGAATTTTTTTTTAAAAATTGTGTGTGAGATAAGGACTGTTCCATTAGTGTTCTTTGGTAGACAATCCTGTGCACACGACGGCTGCCAAAGATTTCTAAGTAACTGTTTGTATATCTTCTTTCATTCACAGATAAAGCATTCTACATCCTGGTGTTAGACTTGATAGTCCCAAATATTCCTCTATCTTTATACATACACAAGTAAACTATACTACATAACAACGAAATGGAACATACTGTTTTGCATCATATGAATTGTGCCAGTGCACTGTGCAGAGCCTGTGGCAAGAGAGCATTAACTTCCAAAACAACACGTTCAATTCAGAAAGCGCTGAACTGTTCTAAATTACGTTAATGATCTGTTCTTTGTGTTTGGAATTAACGTATCAGATGATAAAACCACACAGCATTCGACTATATTTTGTAAGAAGTGTTACTTACGAATACAAAATTCAAAAAGGAGGCATAATGAGAAGTGTCTTGAAACAGCCAAGTTACTATCGGAAAACAGTCAGCACATCTGGAAAGACTAAAACCATAATTTAACTATAAGTGAATGTCAACTGTGCAATTGTGTTGCAAAGACATCTTTTGATGTTTTAAAAACAAAAAGCTGCTCTATCCCCTGTAATGTTCTTTCTGACCCCTCCATGTCTAGTCAGTCATTTAGCTGTAGTCAGGATAGCTCTGTACAGTAGGAGGTTGATGTGCCTGCTCACATTAGTGATGATATTGTTCAACTGGAGGTTGATGTGCCAGCTCACATTAAAGGCGATACCATTATTCATTTGGAGGTGGATAACACTACTCACCCTAGCATGCCAGTTTTTGTTGCCACATCTACACCTACCAAGTCAGTTATACATACGACAAGTACACCCACCTCGCCTGTCTTCAAAAGCGACATCACAGTACAACAGTTACTTGCTAAACCACCTTCACAACCACTAACACAAAAGGAAGAACCCCTATTCACATCCATTGTTAGAAAAAAAACTAGAAACAGCAAAAAGTAATATCATAAAATGCAAAACCAGAGGACAGCCTATTGTACTACAAAAACTAACTAAACATAGAAGAGAAACATCAGTCACCAGAACGCCAACAAACGTAAGCGATCTCAATTGCTTCACGCTGTTAGAAAACATATTGCTGGAACATCAACTGATTCATTAGACCTGCAGCAGGCACATGAACTACAACGCTGTTCAGAAACGTCACGTCAGGAAATTTGCAGGAAAGCAGGCATTGAAAGTAGAGTTAGAATATCCAAAGAATTAGCAATAGCCATGAAGGAAACAGTAGGTCTTACATGGGCACAGGAGAGAAAACAAAGAAGATTGAAAATTGAAAGACGCGCCAGAGGTATTAAAAATATAACTTCACAATTAAAATTTATAATGGAAACTCATTTGTTACAAATTTCTCCATCTGTGAATGTACAGATTCATCCTATAAAAAAAAGGAAGTGTGAATGATAATTGAGCGAAATTTTGGGGCTAGAGCAAATTATGGCAGTTGCTTGAGATTGACAGAATTAACAGAGTGTGGAAATCATTTAATAGATGTATTTTTTAAATACACCTATTTATCTATTAAATTGAACATTTCGTTTTACTCATGACCATACTTATTTTTACATGACCATCGTGATGTATGATTGAGATAATTGTTAGCTCTCATGTTTTTGGGAACAATTGGGTGTGTTATTTTAAGGTAATAAATGTGGATTTGCAATTTAATGTTTCAATAATTAATGTTTGACGCATGAAACCAAAACAAAACTTTGATATCCATTTTCTGCAGGTTTTCTACTTTTGATTTCTGTAATTTGTTATGCATGTTGATTGTGACCGATTTAGTGAAAATTGCATTAAAAACAAACCATAACAAAATATAAAAAAAACGTAAATTTTACACTATTTCAGACTATTATATCTTCTGTTCTAATTGTGATAAAATGTTTGTTCTTGTTCTAAAATTTACTCTAACATTTCTAGTCTAGCTTTACGCAAAATTAAAGCCGGTATTTATAATAATAAAGTAGCCTAAAAACATTAATTAAGCCCTATCAAAAGTAAAATCCGCCACCTTTTTTTCCAGTTAGGAAGTTACCACGTGACCTCTGACACGATAGCTATAAATAGCGCGGTCGGGGGAAAAAGGGGAAATAACTAAAAGATCGCTGGCAAACAGCCGTGTGGTACGCAACCAGACGATACGTCAAGGCCTAAAATGCCACCCCCTACAGACCCAAGTAGAACAGTCCCAACTAAGATGGTTTGGCCATGTCTGCAGAATGGGAGAAGATCGGCTACCACGACAAGCATGGGAAACAAAGAGCCAAGGATCCAGACCCCGAGGACGACCCAGAGTCCGCTGGGAGGACAACATTAGACAATCTTTGAAGGACCGAGGACTAGAATGGAACCAGGCCAGGAGGAAGACAGCCGATAGAATAGTCTGGCGCTCTCTCTTCCAAACCTCTACACCTCACGGTAGAAGGGGAACGACTAAGTAAGTAAGTAAATCGAGGATTCCTCAGCAAGAGAGAGGTTGGTAAGAAAACGAAGATGGCTGTATACCGCTCCACCTATGTCCCAGTCTTGACATACGGATGCGAGTCATGGGCAATGACTACAACCCATAAAAGCCAGATCCAAACCTCAGAAATGAGGTATCTGAGGAAGGTGGTTGAAGTAACAAGAAGAGACATGGTACGCAATCAGACGACACGTCAAGGCCTTAAATCCTACCCCCTGCAGACCCAAGTAGAACAGTCCCAATTAAGATGGTTTGGCCATGTCTGCAGAATGGGAGAAGATCGGATACCACGACAAGCATGGGAAACAAAGAGCCAAGGATCCAGACCCCGAGGACGACCGAGAGTCCGCTGGGAGGACAACATTAGACAATCTTTGAAGGATCGAGGACTAGAATGGAACCAGGCCAGGAGGAAGACAGCCGATAGGATAGTCTGGCGCTCTCTCTTCCAAACCTCTACACCTCACGGTAGAAGGGGAACGACTAAGTAAGTAAGTATTGAATTTTTTATAAGAAACAAGTAAAAAGTTACCGCCCACCCCAAAAATTATCGCAGAGCATGGTACAAAAATTAACAACCAATCAAATCGTTTCCATATTTTGTAGTGGTAAGAAAATTTTGGTTGACGAGAAATAAATGCATATTTTGTGTTTTTGACCGAACGTAGATAATTTATTTCTCAATAACTAAAGATAATTGTCACGTAGGGTTTATATTCATTTAATTTCCTACATCTTCTTCCTATTCTTTCACATAAACTCTCTCTTTTAATATCTCTGTACTTTTTTTTTCCTGTGTATTTTTCATCCATTCGTTTTGCGAATATTATTCTCATATAATTCGCAAACTTTACCTGTTTCTTTCTCAAAACTGAGAATCGCGCTAGGACGATATTACGTAGATGTCAGGGCTGCAGGGCGTCAGAAGGCGTGATAAGTCGGTTCGCTGAACATAGGACGTAGCAAATCGTCTACATTCTCACCGAGCGCGCGAGCTTCTTCTCGGCATTAGTCCCGGTGAGGTGTGATACTTTACATCTGCACCGGTCAGTATCCAGACATTTGGCTGGAAAATCCCAAACTGACACGGCGCTCACTTGGGCCATGGTCAGCTGTAGTGTGAAAACTGCCCTACAATGGAGTCAGGCTGTCTGGGATTTGAAACTGACACGCGTACATCGTGGTCAGTAGGTGACAGTTACGACACGCGTTAAGCGGACGTAAATGTTGGGAGTAGGGGAGATAATTTCGCTTGGCGAAGTAAGTTTGGGCCCTTTGTCTGATTTTAAGATATTGGCCAAGTTTGAAACTTTAATTTCATTCTCGCTCATAGACTCCACAGTAGATAGGTCGCTCGAAAAACAGAATAGCTGTTAGCGAAGATCTCAGTTTGTTTCGGCAATTTGTCGAACTTCTAGACTTCCAGAAATATTTTCAGCAATCTTATTCTTAAGTTGTGCGACTACCTGTAATTCTGTGGTTGAGGTAATTAATATGATAGATATATAGATTTTGTGAGTGTTAAAGTGTTAAATCGCTAAATTCATTTTAATCTATTTCTTTAGCGCAGAAGAGAAATAAAGTGGTAGGCAGATATTTTCTAGGGAAGCATTCAGTGGAAAGCAGTAGGAAATTATAATTTCTAGCTTATAACGGCAATTGTAGCTATTTATGAATTTAATTTAACTGCTAATACTCAGTCGAGTGTATTTTTCTAAACTAACGTATAAACTCTAGAATCGAGCCTCATGAATGATGACGGGATACGCACGTGTTCCTAATTTATGAGGAATGCTGATTTTTAAATATAACTTACGTCACGGGAAGTTTAAATGATAAGCAAAGCTCTCTGCTTGCAAGTTTAAATGTAAGTTTTAACCAGTACAGATTCTGTTTATTATATTATATGTGTTATTTTTCCTCCACACAGTGAAAGTTTTGGGGTGACCCTAACTTTACCAGCACCTAGTAGTAGTTTCCATACTTGTGAAGAAATAGACAGTCCTTATTTTGAACCACGTGGGTTTTCTCAAGTAACACTGATCTGACGGTGCAAGTTAGACAGAAATACTAATATCCCTATAACGGGTTTTCAAAGACTGTAATGATAAATACTGGACCTTGGAGCCAGCACTTAATTTCTTCTAGAAACTCTATATAATTTTGCTGCCTGGTGGCGTGAATATTAACAATCATTTCCCGACTAGATTATATCTTGTGGACAAATCTGTGGGGTGACTAAAGTGAATCCTATACTGAGGAAAGGCACCGACCTGACATTCATCATTTTTTAGAAACCTACGCTATTGACACTGTGCTCTGCTAACTCCCGCGCCTGGAATAATTGTTAGGTGACTTGATCAGACATTTGAACAAATTTGCATACCCAAGTAGTCGTTCCCGGAGACTCCAAGTTAAATACGTCTTTTGGAACTGGGGACTTCTTGGCAGAAGACTGCATTTTTTTTTAGTCTGTGTGAAAATCTAAAATCAATGTGTTCCAAGAGGCAGCAAGCAAAGTCGTGAGTACCTGAATGAGAAGCCATGGCGGAATGAATGAGTGTACACTGGTCTGAGTGATATTTTCACTATTATATCTTTGACACCCTGTCGCTGTCCTAATTTTTTTTTCCAATCTGCATAATTTGTTGCTAAGGCTAGAGTTCTTGTGTTTTTGTCTTAGGTTAAATCAGATTTTTTTCAAACTCTGTGCATATAATTACGAGATAAAACAAAGAAAAACTCTTAGACTCAAACCCTATGTATCTGTGACTCTGGCGCCATCATCTGTTCTCTTAACGGGGCCGGGCTAAACCTAGAGTTAACACTATAACGGGGCTATCATCCTTGCAACATTTCCTTGATTTTTTATGACTATGTGTATATGTATTTTCCTTGATGTACTTTCTTTGATGTTGTGAGCCGATTTTTCCTGATATTAAAATCGCTCTTGAACCAAATAATCGTGTTTGGTCAGCTCGTTCTAGAATATATATATCATTGTTATAGTTTTCCCACGTCGGTGTGTTTACCTGTCGTCACGTGTATGTGCGTGCCTGTGAGTGATAGAAATATACGTAATATGTATATTGGTGTAGTCTGTCTGACGTTGTAACAACTGTTGTAGAAGATAGGTGAGAGAGAGAGAAGAATTCTTTTCGCTTTCAGAGACAGCCACTATATCAAAATCTATCATCTCACGTGTGGGGAAATTCTATTACCTTTCACTAACTCTCACTGAGTCTATCACCTATTCAAACCTATTCAGAAGGGACCAAACCTAGTCTTAATTCTCCTATCGGAAATCTACGACAATAATTAAAATGAAAAGGATATCTCAAATTATAGCGCTGATATTGCTTAACATATACACATAAAGATTCCCTCATAAACAAATTTTTATGGTAGTAGAAAATTTAATTTAGTGAGATTTTCACATCAGGGTAATGTCCAATTTAATAACAAAAAAATTACCCACATTTGAATGCAAAGGAATAACTAAAGGAAAACTATATAGAACGATAGAGAAAAATTGGCCGTTTAATTATCACTTTTGATAATTAAAATCGGTCTACAAATAACTATGATATATAAGATTCAAATTGAGTCAGATCATACAGACACCCTTAGAATCGCATAAATACTAGAATCAAAAATTAACTTTTTGACTTCTCTCTGATTGGCCGGGTGTATTGCTATAAATAATAACAGACTTCTGTAGTTTTCCGCCATTGAAATCATAAAAATCACACTGAGCTGACGTGTACAAAAAGACTGTAGACCAAACCTTTGCCGGTTGGACTGGTAGAGCGGACTAAGAACCCTTTTACAGCCAGTCAGCTTGAGTGTGTGTGTCTTGTTTACCTGAGGGTAAGATTGATAACTTTATTTGCATACTTTGTTAAAGAATTACAAAGGACTGACCATGGTAGGTTTTAATATTGTTTAGGGGTGAATTGATTGAGGCAGATCTCTACATGGAAGGGGTTGTCCTTCTATTTCAGGTTATATCACGAATTTACCTCGTGGCTGCCGTTACTTGAGAAGAAGAGCATGTGGGAGTTGAGGGCTCCATCTAAAGTCTGGAGATAGACCCCATCTTCTCAGCCAGGAGTCACAGAGTTGGTGATCCTGATTACTACTCAAAGAACTGAAGCAACAACATTTTGAAGATAAGTCCTTTAGAAAGGCAATGGCGATTCATCCAAACTCATTCACCCAAATAAACTTAACCACTGTGGGATGATGACAGTAGTAGACCTTGCAGTGTAGGACTGGTAGCAGTATAAATATTTAGAACAAGAACAGTACGTGTAGTCATTCCAGTGACCCTTTAAAAGAAATGGACCAGAGTTTCCAAATTATTTATTTCATTATGTAAATAACCTTTCTTGATTTTGATAATTCCTGACCCAAAAGACTGAGGTTCAGGAAAATTAAATTGTACATAAACTTTCATTCAACCTTGCTTAATTAAATTTTATTAAGTTGAAGTTCTGTTTGAAATTAATCATTGAATAAAGTAAATACATTCCCCTAGACCCGTAGCTAAATCATTTGGGATAAGTAGAGGTAGCGGTTAGGAACTCAGAGATCATCATCATCAACTCTGAGAACTTACATAGCTTGACCCCATCGTGATTGTCTATACACCCTTGCTCTTTTCAGAGAAGGGGGTATTTCTTATAAGACCAGTCTCTTATCTGGCACTATCTTGGTATCCTCTGATATACCTATTTGTCCAGGATAGTCTATACATTTAGTAACATCGAAACCTCTTATGACATACACGACGTGGTAGAGTATAAGATAAGATGAGGAATGAAACATACGTCTGCCTCGAGCTTGAAAACAAATGACAGATTTGCCGCTGATCAGTTTTCTTCGCAATCTCTGACCAAGTGTACACAGGTTGGTAACATCTTCAGACAACCCAACTTGGGAACATTTTCAGTCTATTACAAAAGGGTAATATCGGAATGAACGTCGCCGATCGTTCCGCAAAGAATATTCCCTTGGAGTTATTTCCCTTAGCAATGTTTCGTGCTTTACCAGACATAATCATAAACAAAATTTTTTTTGGGTAAAAAAAAAAGGGGGTGGGGGTGGTGTTAAAGATTGGAGGCGGCTGTTCACAAATTACGTAACGCTTTAAAAATGAGGGGGGGGGGGGCAGGGACGTACTTAAAGCATTTGGGGCGGATCCTACCTTTGGCACTCCCTTCCCCACACGGAAAGACATTTGTAAGTGTATTTTTAAAAGTAAGTACTGTCATAATAGTGTTCGATGGCACCCCCTTCCGGCTGTCACCCGGGGCGGGACCCCCCCCCCCATTTAGTACGCTACTGGGGGGGGGGGGGGTGTTGCCGAGATGTTACACCATTTATATTACGATATGGGTGTCTGTAGCTCCAAGTTACGAGGGGAGAGGGGTGCGAAAATGTCAAAAATTGCGTGACGTAATTAAGTCGTTTGCTTTATTATTTAACTGACATATTTCTCAGAATTATTTGTTATAAGAACCCCCGCACTGACGGACCGACTCTTTTCTTCGCCGTTCACTCTCAAATAACCACATCTATCTGTCTTATACAGCTGGCAGTCTGTCTCAGGTCTGTCTCGTCACCGTATAGTTTCTCCCTTGAACTGGGTCGGAGAAGGCCACACTGCTTCTCTCAAGCAGACGACAGTTTTGCTGACGAAACATTAAATGTCTAACTTACTAACGGACTGATTCATGTATTGACTGACGGACGAATTTTTTTACAATATATGTCCTAATTATAACCCATCAATGGACGTACGGGATACTTTGTTTAAAAAAAAAAAACAAACAACGGACAGACTGCAAATATTACGGATTGACTTTCGTACATCAGATCGTAATACCATATTACGAACTGATCAAATTAGCAGTCTGGTTTTTTTTCTAAATATATTTTGTTCAGTTGTCTCAAATAGTGTGACAGTTCCTAATTACAATCGACACTTATACACTACGATATATGCCCACGAAACACTGCTAATGCGCGAAACACTGCTAAAGGGAAATAACTCCAATGGCATATTCTGTGCGGAACGTCCGGCGACGTTCATTCCGTTCTTACCTAAAAACAAGTGTACACAGGGTGGTAACTTCAGACGTACTTGCTTTCTTATTCGTTCTCTTCTGCTGTTGGGCGCAGATGTTTCCCAGGCAGCACGAAGGCTCTTCTTGTGAACATGCAATCGCTTGATTGTGCTGTCATGTCCGGAACTTGTCCTATGGCTGATTGCATTATATCGCTGATTCCTTCGATCCCGTCTGGTTCCATTTCAGCATTTAAACTGGGCTTTCTTTCCCCTTCTACGCCCGAAGGTGTGGAGATTCGCCCTTTCCTGTTTTACATAAAGGTGTAGGGGTTTGCCATAAAAGGGCATTTCCTTCATCTTTTACCCGAAGTATAGAGGTTTGCCGGAAACGTCTAGTCTTATAGGCTTGTGGGCATCCGCCTAGCCTCCAAGCAAAGTGCCTTTAATTATTTGCCTACGACCTTCTTTGAACATATAGTTTCAGCAATTTTGCAGCGATCTTCTAATTTCGCAATGCGTAAATTAATATGAAACAAATATAAAGGTATGTTATCAGGCACTCGCAGGAAATAAAGAAGTAGAACACCAGACAACAGAAAAACAACAGACATGAGTGGCTTACCCAGGATTTGAACACTGGACCTTCCGTGCGACAACCCCGCCTAGCCATGCAAGCGAATCACACTATCCGCTCTGCCATCTACGCATCATCAAAAAATGATGTTTCAATGGCAGGTCAATAGTGCGAACCACAATACACGACACCAGAAGTCCTCCATGGGCAGTTCAGCCTATTAATGACGCAATCACTTCTGTTGTATTTCTATCAAGCAGTATAGGCCGAATCCAACAAGACCCTTAGGACCTTAATACTGTGTCCAGTAAATGATAGTAGACTAGAACAGTGAGAACAGGATAGTGGGTAGGTTTGGTATTGTACAAACATTTATTACAAATAAGGGAGGGAAACCTGAGGCCTGTAAACAGTAAATTAATATGAAACAAATATAAAGGTATGTTATCAGGCATTGATAGAAATACAACAGAAGTGATTGCGTCATTAATAGGCTGAACTGCCCATGGAGGACTTCTGGTGTCGTGTATTGTGGTTCGCACTATTGACCTGCCATTGAAACATCATTTTTTGATGATGCGTAGATGGCAGAGCGGATAGTGTGATTCGCTTGCATGGCTAGGCGGGGTTGTCGCACGGAAGGTCCAGTGTTCAAATCCTGGGTAAGCCACTCATGTCTGTTGTTTTTCTGTTGTCTGGTGTTCTACTTCTTTATTTCCTGCGAGTGCCTGATAACATACCTTTATATTTGTTTCATATTAATTTACTGTTTACAGGCCTCAGGTTTCCCTCCCTTATTTGTAATAAATGTTTGTACAATACCAAACCTACTCACTATCCTGTTCTCACTGTTCTAGTCTACTATCATTTACTGGACACAGTATTAAGGTCCTAAGGGTCTTGTTGGATTTGGCCTATACTGCTTGATAGAAATACAACAGAAGTGATTGCGTCATTAATAGGCTGAACTGCCCATGGAGGACTTCTGGTGTCGTGTATTGTGGTTCGCACTATTGACCTGCCATTGAAACATCATTTTTTGATGATGCGTAGATGGCAGAGCGGATAGTGTGATTCGCTTGCATGGCTAGGCGGGGTTGTCGCACGGAAGGTCCAGTGTTCAAATCCTGGGTAAGCCACTCATGTCTGTTGTTTTTCTGTTGTCTGGTGTTCTACTTCTTTATTTCCTGCGAGTGCCTGATAACATACCTTTATATTTGTTTCATATTAATTTACTGTTTACAGGCCTCAGGTTTCCCTCCCTTATTTGTAATAATTTCGCAATGCGGCTAGTTAACAAATGATACAATAAATATCACACACAAATATGTGTCCGAGCTTCCCGCCCCACTATGCCAGGTCATAAAAACTGAACAAAGCACAGGGTTCATAGCAAATTTCTTCAAGCATTTTCCAGGCTTTTCCCAGGTTTTTCCAGGTCCAGCACGTAATTTTCAAGGATGGGAAACTCTAATATTTTCCTCTTCTAATTTTCTCAGATATAATTATCACTTTGCTGACCAGCAATCCGGAGCATTACCGTCTCCCATTACTAATGGTGTTTGCAGATTTCTTTAAAAAGAACTTTTTTTTTTTTTTTAAAATCATAAAAGATTGAAACACAGACATCTTTTCCAAGTTTTTAGTGAATTTGTTCAACATCAGTGCAATAAAGTGTTAGTGACATGGATGGCAATGAATAAAATAAGCTTGATTGACGTATTGATTTAACGATTAACCATGTATATCAACATAAAAAGCTAATAAAATTGTGAATAAAATGCAAAAAAAAAAAAACTATTTTTCGTGTTCGCCATTTTTGAATGTATTCTGCGTTTGTGGCATCTGACAATGAGCGTTTGTAAATGTGGGAGTAGTTAAGTACCTCTAGTTGGAGTCTGAGCTGCTTTTTTTTCATTAACTGGGGTTGAAGTTGTAGCTGTAGGCCTCTGCAAGAGTCTTTGTCTGGATCGTTGATAATCCTTGACTGTGTGGTATAACTTGAAGCGGGGTATCAGGCATAGAGGTACATTGCAATCTGGGCAGTACATGCAAGTCTGGCTTCTGTTCCCTGCAGCCTTACACACTTTACAGTCTGGTTTGTACCTTGCCCTTTCATATTTATCAATGAAGTGGTGCTCAGTAAGTCGTGTTGTTGTGACATGTGGTTTTGATGGTGTCACATTGCGTCGAAGAATAGCAGGTTCAATAAGAGTCATAATGACATCCTGATCTTTGCTTTGATCTTTTTCTGTAGAGTTGGCAGTGTTGAAGGTTATGTGCCCATTGACCAGGGCAGTTTCTTGTTTATATTATCATTGGAGTGAACAGTAGATATAAGATTAAATCTGTTTGTATCATGCCAGGTGACTGTCGGCATGCCTTATCTTCTGTCGCACAAAACACAGGATGATTTGTCTTTTTCAATTTGAGTTGTTTTGTCTTCAGTGCTACAGGAAAATGCTTCCTATTTTCAGCTACTGTTCCAAATGCACCAATCTGAATTTCAGGTCTTGAAATAAAGCTGAAGGTTGAATAAAAACTACCACAGAAGAGAATATGTCCCTTGTTGCGTATGAAATTTGAATTAAAACTATGGTGACTTTTCACTGAAAATAGAGTCCAAATAATCTCAGCTCTGAGAGTTTCTTCCTTGGTCACAAATGATGTCACATTTGTAGGTCTCCTAGTAGTGTTAGACGATTTTGATGTGTCCGAGGGAGTAGTGTTAGATGGTTTTGATATTTCTGAGGAAAAGACTGCTCCTTGGGGTTGTGTTCTTTTCTGTTTAGAAAAAAAAATGGAACACACAAATAACTTATGAGTAGGCCTAAGCTATGTATATTTACCAGGTCAAAATTCTAAACGCATACATAATATAGTCAAACAATATTTAACTAGAACAAAAGTTAGGCCTAATATATAGTAATTGGGAGGGTAATACTTATGATAAGTGAAAATCTATTAAATATCTAACTGGAAACAGCAGGCCTTTCCCCCCCCCCCCCCCCACCCCTCCCCCCCTCCCCACATCTTTACTATTTTTGTTGGGTTTTGTTTTGTTTGTTTAGATTTTTTTTTAAAAATTTAATTTAATTTTTTTTTTTAATAACATAGACCTAGGCCTATGCACAAAATTGGTGATTTTCATTTAGGGCCTATCCTAATTACAGTGATTTGACAGATGTGATGCCACTTTCATGTATCGGCGGTTATTCATGGTATCTGGAATTGAAAACATGTAGGCCTATCCTAATTAGCTTATAACCCTTCAGAGGTAGAACGGGATAAGTCTTTTCATCATAAATATAGGCCTAATAAAAAAGCATTCAAAATACATTTATTTCCAAAAAATGTGGTGAAATGAACAGTGGGACATGGGTCTGATAACAGGGTATGCTATAGGATATGGAATCGCCATCAATTTCTATTCCTGACCATCTTAAACTGTGTCAAATATATTCCCGTATGCAGATGTAAACCAAGAAATTTCGTTCAAACGCTTGCCTATAGGCTAATTTTGGCCATGGTTAAAAATAAAACTGTAAATAGGCCTAAATTGTAAACGGACGCAAGTACAGTAGGCCTATCTATAAACTGGACTTATTTAAATAGGTTTTATGAGATAAATGAATTTATTACTTACCTCAGTTGAAATGAACGATTTAATACAACTTAAATGAAGTTCTTCGTGTTTTCCCAGTAGCTTTCGAGTAACAACAGACACGCAGCGCTAAACATAAATCTGCGTTTACGTCATTAACGCAAAGCGCCGAAAACGAAACCGCCGAAAACTTCTGGAAATGGATTTAGTGCGCAAATGGAAGTAAACATTCTACGGTAACTCAAGTTTAACGAAAAATACCATCAATAACAGATAAATGGACGCAAAGTATCGAACTTTCGATAATGGACGCAAAGTATCGAACTTTAGATTTCGTATTTTTTTTCCAGGTCCGACACGGAAAATTCAAGGCTTTTAGCCATTTTTCCAGGCTTTTCAAGGCCTGGAATTTTTTTTTTCGTTTTCAAGGTTTTTCCAGGTCGCTACGAGCCCTGAAAGCAAGTGTATTTGGGAATGTTTCTCCCTTTCAGAAGAGTGAGAGAACTACTGATTCAGAAAAACAAAATGAATTTCTTGAAGTAAGATCGGAATGAGTGACAAAGTATGACAAAAAGGAGGCGATATCCCTGCGTGTGTTTGAGAGTGCTGCAGCAAATGAACTATGTATTACGTTGATGAGAAACCATGTAGTTACCAGGGGATATTGTACCATAATAAAAAGTGGCTAGATGATGCAGTGGTCGAGGCAGTTGACGGATAGAGAGAACAAGATGAGATTGGATAAGTTTAATGTTTGTCACACCAAATTTGCTAGCTCATGAGCCCATATTGTTTTCTTGTGCAATAGGCTATATATGTGTACCGAAGGTCAGTAGTTAGATTATCATTACATTTTGCATGTCTGTAGATGCTTTGTATTTTACTAGAAAGCTTTTAAAAGATGGAAAGTGGCTAGGCCAGATGGCATTCCACCAGAGGCCATCAAAGCAAATAACGACACGGCTACTGATATATTAAACAAATTACTTGGTAAAGTCTGGGGGAGAGAAGAAATACCAGCAGATTGGAAGAAAACATATCTGGTCAAGTTACCTCAGAAGGGATATTTACAAGAGTGAAAGCATTGATAAGGAATAATGCTACTATCAGTGCCAGGGATAATCTTAAACAGGATCATCATTAAGAGATTAAAAGACTTCATAGACAACTGAGATATGAACAAGCAGGTTTTCAACAATACAGATCTTGTACAGACCAGATAGCCACAATGAGAACAAAGTCTGGAACTGAACTCACCTCTTTACATTGAATCTGTGGACATTTGATAGCGCTGACAGAGAATCGTTTAGGAAATTGATAACGCATTATGGAGTTCCCCTGAATATCATTATCTTAATAAAGAAAACATATGAAGACTTGATATTAGAACAACTTGCAGAATTGTTTAGGATAAGAACTGGAGTGCGACATATTGCTTCTTGTCACCATTTCCCTTTGTTTTGGCTGTAGATTAGGTATGACAAAATCGTACTATGACTAAACAGCTTGCCAATCTAGATTTTGCAGATGACATGGCACTTCTGTCCCATAACCGTAATCAAATGCGAGACAAAATGAAAATACTTGATGAGAGATGCAAGTGGGTCTGAAAATACACATAGAAAACAAAGGTAATGAGACTAAATGCAGGAAATGATAACAAGGTTGAACTGGAAGAAACACCATTTAAAGATGTAGAATCATACATATATCGTGGCAGAAATATAGACAAAGCTGGAAGGACAGACATTGATATAAAAAAAAAGAATGAAAAAGGCTAGACTAATGGAACTTTCATTGCTTTGGGAAATACAATATATGGAAATCTAGAAAAATAAATGCTAACAGAAATCGGGATCTTCAACTAAGGTTCCCGGTCAGTCCTGTTCGGTTGCTCCGAAACAAAGAGAACAGTAAAATCAACAACAAAAAAGTTCCAGACTTTCATAAATCGATGCTTGCATAGAATAGAAGGATTGAAGTGGTACGACAAGATTACCAATGTGAAACTGATGACAAGAACTAAACAAGTGCCAGTTGGTCATGAGATGAAAAAAAGATGATGGGGATGGATTGGATGCACACTGAGGAAACCTACTTACAGCAATACATTCACACCTTGAAGTGGTGTTTCTTCTAGTATATTCTGGTTACTGTTTCCTGCATTTATTCTCATTATCTTTGTCTCTTCTCTGTGAATTTTCAGACTAACTTGCTGTCACGGCGCTATTTCGTAGTGCATCTTTTGTATGAAAAGGCAGCCGGGCGACGCCGGGGCTTGCCGAACCGGTGAGTCATGTGACTACCGGAAGTCGGGAAATAGGCACAAGTTTTGTCAGTGAGAAGCTAGCCATCATCCTGGTAGGACGCACATATTTCCCTTTGCCAGCAAGGTAGCTGTGAAGTTCATGTGTTGGACTATTTGTTCTGAGTACTTGCCATATTTCGGGCTTGGTGGATAACGCTGTGTAATTCTAGAGCTGTATAGTATCTAGTGGGTATTTTCTACAGGCCGTAGAGTATAAGTTGACAATAATTTGAGTATGGCTTTGTCACAGTTTTGCCGCTCAAGGTGAGCGATATTCATTGCAGTATTTTCAGTGTAAGTCGTACTGTCGTGTATGATACTGATAGATTAAGTTGTTAAGGCAAGTTATATTGGCATTTCATTATTGTATGTGATGCGTTTATTGGCCGTGTGTGGCCTTATTGTATTGTGCATATGATTAAAGGGAAGTACCCGTAGAAGGTGTTGATTACTTATGTCAGCCATTGTTGTGTGGTCATACTTCTGAAAGAACAAGCTTATAATTGTTATTATAAATCCACACTGCAGTGGTGAAGCCATAGTAAATTGGTTCCTGACACTTGCTGTACTGTAAAGAATGAACTAATGAAATCTTTATTTCTTCAGGTTAAAGAAGTAGGCATTATTGCCTTTTTTTACATTTCTGCCCTGCAGTAATACATTTCTCAGTGTTTCCAAGCAATACATTATTAACTTCTTTAATAATTATTAAATATTAACATTGCATTCGGTAATAGAATACACACAAAGAGAGACTTTTGAATCTTTCAATGATGATCCTGTTTAATGCTTTTCCTGCTATTGGTAGTAACATTCTTGCTCTGTAAGTTGTGCTATCTTGTAAATCTCCTTTCTTGTGCAACTTGACCAAATATCCTTCCTGCCATTCGGCTGGTATTTCTTCTCTCTCCCAGACTTTACCAAGTAATTTGTATATCTCTAGCATTGCCAATATCTGCTTTGATGGCCTCTGCTGGAATGCCATCTGCAACAGCCGCTTGTCCATATCTTAGAAGCTTTATAGTTTTCTTTATTTCCTCCTTAGTTAATCTTTCACAGCTGACTTGTAGTTCTTTGTCTGCTGGCTGGATGTCTGGGGGATTTCGCGGAAATGGTCTATTGAGAAGTTCCTCAATATGTTTTGTCCATTTCTTCCTTTGCTCTTGTATATTGTCAAATAATTTTCCATTCTTGTATTTCATGAGGCCTTTTGTTTGTTTGTTAGCTTCTTTGTGCTGTTGTACAGATCTCTCATATTTCCTTTGGTTTCAGATTCCTCCTCTCCTGCCAACTCCTCAATATATTTCCTCTTGTCTTTGTTGATGTTTCTTCTTACCTCTTTGTTTGCTTCTGTGTACACTTCTTGAGCCTTGGCTTTGAAACTTCTAGTTTTGCTTCTTTTAAAATCTGCTTTCTTGTTTTTTTCTGTCTTTTATGTTATTGATGGTTTCAGTTGTTATTCATGGCTGTGTGCTAGTGTTCTATTTTTCCCAGTACTTCTTTGCATGGGTCTCATTCCATATAGGTCTGATCTGTTGCCAGTGGTTTTCTGTATTCGCTACAACTTCCAGTTATTGGTGCATTTGGTATCTGATGGATATTGTGACTGTAAATGTGTCTCTTGTTTCTTCATTACTTAGATGTCCTACATTAGACTGTTGTCTATAGCTATCTACCGTTGTATGTCTCTTGAGTTTCATCTTTATTTTGGCTAACAGAAGATAGTGACCTAATGCCACATCTGCACCTCTACACAGTTTACATCATGTATTCATGATCTAAACTTATTTATGTGTACATGATCAATTTGTTTTTCTGTTCTATTGTTTTATGTGGAAACATACTTCCTCATATAGCCAGTTGATTTGAAGCATAAAAGTTTGTAAGCAGTTTCGCATTTTCCCCATGATTTCTTCAAAATGAAGGTAAATGCATGTAGGTAACTATGGTACTCAGAGTATGAGCAGTTTATAGAAAATAAAATTATTAGTACTGCAATGTTAATGGAGCCCTCTGTAGTTCACAGGGGGTCTCTAAGAAGGCAAAGAGAGAATATGGTTGTTGCTTCCTCGGGTATGCCATAAGACATGATTAATACAAGGTTGTAAATTGGGGCTTGCAGCATCATCATGCAAACAGAGTGCCGCAGAAACCACCACTACAACAACACAGGAATGCTTTGGTTCAGGCCTCCTGCAAGGGTTCAACTGCAGAGGTGGCTCCATGCTCCTAAAGGATCAAGTAGGGAAATGATGACAACGTTGAATGTAAAAGGAAGGTGCGAAAAAAAAAGTAACTTAATCCACAGTCATCACTAAAAAAATAACGCTTAGTATAACGCACACTGGAATGTGCACATAATGCATTTTTAAAGAAATATATTTTTTCACCCCTGCACGAAATCAAACAGCAGGCTGTGAGGTTTTAATACAGTGACAATGGGAAACATAAACACATAACAGGATGAAACTTCCGTTTCAAAATCATATTTCTGTTGCGAACAGTAGAGTCATGATATTGTGAATTAATTATTTTATTTAGAATTTCTTTCAGATAACACGGTCAGAAGTAAATCTACAAGGCTGATATTGATAATGTGTAGTAGATGTGGCAATTTCAAATAATATGGTGAAATAAAACACTGAACAAAATGTCCCCCTATGATGTGAACAGCATGTTTTAGAAAAAGGAAGACTTTAAAAAAAACAGTATCTGCCTGTTAATGTTAAAAATGAAACAAAATGTGAACAACTATAATTCGTCAATAATTTGGCTCCTTATGAAAAATGAGACGAACTCCAAGCCTCTTACTGTTTTAAAACAGCTCAAGGTAGTGAAAACATCGTCAAGTCATGGGAGATTTACATGGAGTGATACAGGTAGACAAAAAATGTGTATGCTGTAATATATTTAAGATGACTAGTAAGCATTATGACTAGAGCCCCATGTTGTTTGTGTGACTACTGCTCCTTCTGGCATGTCACAACAGGCATCTAATATGAGGCTATGCATGAAGTTGGAGTCCCCATAATGTAAAACAAACTGCTACAGAGATCATTGCTGCTAGAGAACATGAATGCTTTGGTGCAGGCTTTCTGTAAAGGAGCCAGCTGCAGTGGCAGTTCCATGCTACATTGGGAACAAACAAGGAAATTGATAATGATGATTACAAAATCAGTGTATACCATAATGTATCAATAGCCATCTAAACCACATCAAGTCTCAGCACCTACCCACGGTATAGACACTGCTCTCATCCATATGAAACAACCAGACACCTCCTCATGGTCCATCACTCACAAATGCCAGGAAAAAAACTATTACAGATACCTCTGACAATCACCAACACTATATGGAACCTTGAAACAACTGCAGAAAACCTGCACTTTTCTAAGAATGGCATTGGGCTGCCAAAAGTAGACATGCTCAGCAGCTATGGGATATTGACAACAACAATAACCATAATGTATAGCCATGGACAAATATACTCGCATACATGAACTACACTGTGTCCATGAGCCAGGCAAAGTCGTAGGGTTGTACACTACCACCTCTGAGATTATATGGATGGTAGTTAATTTTTACACTGTATCCATGAGCCAGGCAAAGTCATAGGGTTCTACACTACCACCTCTGAGATTACATGGATGGTGGTTAATTTTTACACTCATTGAAAGAGTGGCAACCCTGAGTGATTTTTTTTACCTTTTGTTTATCACAGTCTGGGGTGGTGAAAAATTGTAATAGTAGTCTAATAGCAGATAGTCCTAGGAGTTAAGTGTTAGAGACTTCACTTTAATATGTCCAGCTTCAAGAGGTGGGGTAACCAATTCCCTTCTTAGCTGCATTTGCCTTTCCTAACCGAAGAGTAGAGTCAGGTACCCATTTACAGCAGGGTAGACTGGAGCATGATGCCACCAAGTTTTGAACATGGTACCTTTGCTGAGAGAAGCTAGTGCTCAAGCTCTCTGCCAGTTGGACACTCTGAAACATCAGTATTAATGCATGAAGTTATTAATTAAAAAAAACAAAAACTGGAAATATTACATGTGGAGTATTTTTGGCCAACCCCAAAGAAAGCTTGTTTTTTCAGTAACAAATAGTGAGAGGGTGGTGTTTAGACATAGTTACTTCAGGTGAAAAATTTGTAGCAACAATGCTAAATTTAAAATTCCGCAGTTAAACGCTGCTCCATTTCTAGAGGCCAACAATAAAATGTCTAGTTTAGTGTGTACTTGTGCAATGTGCTATTTTTAGAACTGTGTTTGACACTGTGGCTCTACAGGTGCCAATTTTTTGTTTGGTGTGAGATCCTATTAGGCTCTGCAGTGCTCTCTTTTATATGTATGACTAAACTGCACTAGTAGAATACAGTTGACATTAAAAAATCCGGCCATCGATAATCCGGTTCCTTCAGATTTCCGGCATGGATTTCGGAGCGCATTTTTAAATTTACCGCGTTGGCGCGCCACTGTTTTCTGGAGCAGTTTATGTTTTGATGCAGCTGTTGGGTCTTGCTTGCACGTTAACAGGCATTCCTGCTCATTCCTTCTCATTTTATCATTTATTTGCTGCTGTATAGCCCCCATTATGGATTCAGCAAATAAAAGAAGTGGTGTAAAACGTAAACATCGTGCATTGTCGATCGCAGATAAAGTGTACAGGTAGTCATTTTCTGTTAAATATATACAGAATATATAACCATAAAAAATCCGGCATTTTCAAAAATCCGGCACTCCTCAGGTCCGGAGGTTGCCGGATTTTTGAATGTCTACTGTATTTGTTTCTTTCACTGGTACTGGAATGTAAATGATGTCTGAAGTAAATAGTACAGAAATGCAAATCCATGGTAGGTTATAAAAAGATGAAGGGGACAGGAGTTAGATGTGGTGAAGGGTGGGTTTGTAAAAACAAATTGAAAAAAAGATAATGTGTCTTGACTAGGACAAAACAAAATTAACTGCCTAGTTGCAGCTACATGGTGGCCTTGGGTGATATACTTATTTTATTTATGTTCTTATGTCTCTATCTTAGCTGTCCTTTCCTTCCTTGCCTCGATGAAGGCCTTGTAGCCACAACATAGGCAATTTTCTTTTGTCTTTTTTTTTCTTAGTAAGATGCATTTCCTTTTCAGTTTTTTTTTCTTTCTTTTGAAACAAACCCATGAAGCAAAGCAAATCCTGTATTAATTTTTATTTTTTTTTCAGTTCTGCCTTGTTTAGGCGAGATGTGCCTCATTCAACCTCAACACTATGTTGGCTGGTCAGTCATATTAGAGTACATGTTCAACATGTAGAAGATTTTGTGGTTTGAAGTTATTATAATGATACAATTATAAAGACAGTATCTCTAAGTACAATAAATAATGACTCAAGGTTACTGGCAATGTAGTACAAATAATATTGCAAGGTATATGCACGCAACTTCCTCCATATGAATATGAAAAGAAATTCATGTAAAAACACATAAATTTATAACAAATCAGGCGTAGAGCCTCCTAAATAAGTTCTCAGATCGCCAACAGTAGATTTAAATACTTTGCATGGTATTGTCTCCCTTTTCAATCTTTTGTATGCCTCGTATCTGTGGCATCCACCAAAGGAATAATAATAGTCTCCCCCTTCTCGACCTTTAACCCACAGGATGTCTATTGGTGGAACACTCTCCTCTGTTTCAGGATTCTGAAAAAAAAGAGAGAATGTAAAGAAAAACATTTAGCTTGTGATGTCTAAACATTACAAACTGCAATATTGCGGTTACTTGTATGGTATTAATTCATTTTTCCTTTGTGCTCCTTGCAGAGCATGGAGCAACCACTGCACACCACAGCTGGTTTCCAAGCTGTAGTGATTTCTGTGGCAACTGGTTTTACATGATGAGGTTGACAACCCATGTACAACCTTATATTAGTTGCCTTGTGTGACATGCCTTTTGTATTACACTGATAACACTGGCTAACAAAAAAAAAATTTTTTTTTCTTTCTCTAACATTTCTATGTTTTTCTGGTCAATTTTAATGCGCTGTTTTTAAATCTGCAAACCGTTTTTCTCTATCAGGTCGGGATCTCTAGAAATACGCAATTGAAGTTTTTTAACAACGCATACAGTATTACAACATCATTTGTACAAGAAGTATAACAGTTATGTAGGCTTGAATTTCTTTGCAGTCGACTTTCGTCGGTGAATGGCATGTGGTACATCGCGATGAAGCATCCAACAATAATCGGCAAGCATGGTCACACTCCATCGTCCTTGATAACGTGACTCCATTACGGCGATATCTTGATGGAATCGTTCTCCATGTTCATCGCTGACTTCGCCAAGGTTGTCAGGGAAAAAGTCAAGATGCGAATTGAGCAAATGGATTTTGAGGGACATGTTACAGCCCATAATTCTGTAAGCATCTATGCACTGCTTAACAATATGCACATAGTCGACAGATTTGTGATTTCCCAGAAAGTTATCGACGATCGATTTGAATACCATCCATGCGCGAAGTTCACTACCATGTAACAAGTTTTCGAATTGTTTGTCTGCAATAACTTTCCTAATCTGAGGTCCTACAAAGATACCTTCCTTTATCTTTGCATCGCTAATTTGCGGAAACTTTTCTCGAAGATAAGTGAAAGCTTTGCTCATTTTATCTAACGCTTTTACGAAATTCTTCATGAGCCCCAACTTTATATGTAACGGTGGTAAAATTATGCTGTCTTTGTTAACTAATGGCTCGTGTATTACATTTTTATGCCCGAGCTGCATACGATCCCTAATAGGCCACACCTTTCTTGCATAATGTTCCTGTCTGTTGCGGCTGTCCCATTCACATAGGAAGCAACAAAATTTAGTATACCCAGTCTGCATGCCCGTGAGAATTGCAATGACCTTTAGGTCTCCACAAATCCGCCATTGGTAGTCATTGTACTTTATTTTTGCCAAAAGTATAGCCATGTTGTCATAAGTTTCTTTCATATGAACAGAGTAGGCGACTGGAATTTATGAAAATAAATTTTCGTTATGCAATAACACAGCTTTTAGACTAGTCTTGGAAGAGTCGATGAAAAGTCGCCATTCGTTGACTATGTGCTCATGACCGAGGTGCACCATTAGACCTTTTACATCTTTGCAATAGCAAATGTCATCATCCATCTCAAAGTATTGAACAAGTTCTCTGTGTCTATGATGAAATTTAGATATCGGAGTATTGGGCGCTAAAAGATTCCATTCTTTGAGTCGCGAACCAAGTAATTCCGCTTGTCCTTTGGTAAGAGCGAGATCACGTAATAGATCTGAAAGTTCTGAATGGTTAATTAAATGAACACCATCATTCACCGGTACATAATCCGAGTCAGAATTAGTTTCTAAAGCAGGTAAACTATCATTTTCTGATGGTTCATTCACGTCCAACGGATATTGTTCTGGTGGAACTGGGATCGGACACGTGATTGGATCATGAGGCACTGGTTTCGAAACCGATTCAATATTTGGATAAACCACAGACTTTCTAGTTTTAAAAGTGAAACCATAGATATTTGTCAAGCAGAAGTAACAATCAGTAGCGTGATTTGTCGGTTCACGCCATATTACTGGCACTCCAAAAGGCATCGACTTATGCTTCGGCGATTTTCGTAACCAACCTGCCAATGTATTTGCACAAGTCGAACAAACTGCATTTGGCTTCCAAGATTTATTTGCATCATCAACTTTCGAATCGAAATAAAGTTTATATGCTTTCTTTAGCAATGGTGTAAAGTTTTTCTGGTGAACACGATCGGTAAAATATCCGCACACGTAACAAAACAGATCAGCCGAATTTCTACAACTTCTAGAAGCCATATTTCACTCAGAATTATTTCAAAATACAGTAACTATTTGAAATATAACGTAACATATGTCATGCATCTTTTAGCAGTATAAAAAGTAGAATTATTTTGCATTTTATTAATTTTTAAAAAGTTATATAGTAAAAATGAAACAGAGCAAATAACGGTTTCCCAAAAATATATTTATTCACAAATATCTTAAGAACCCGACGTGATAGAGATAAACGGATTTAAAATTTGAAATCAGCGCAAGAAACTGACCTAAGAACACTTATTCTTATATAAGAAAGAAAAATGTTGTTTGTCAGTGTAATAAATGATTAGACATGTGAATGGTCAAACTATGGAAGAAGAAATATAAGGGCAACGAAGAGCTCTAAGCCTTTATGTTTAGCCAGCTCCATTGTCAGGGAATAATATGTAGGTGTATGTGGAAGAATGATGGACAGGTTGGTGAATGAGGGTCATGCCACATCATGAAATGTAAAATGAGAATTCGTCAGATTTTCCCTGGCTAGTGTTCAATGTGATTCCAGTGTCTTCTTGAATGAATGGATATACAATAATTTTGTAATGTGTATATGCCAGTGATTAAAGCAGGGTATCTTAATCTATGGCCCCTTTGGGGTCCATGAATAGATTTTTACGGGTCTGTGTAAATTTTAAAATGTGTTTTTTTTTTTTTTTGCTTTTATGTACATTTTTCCAAGAAGGGGTCCTTAGCCTTCACTGGGCAATCAAAGGGGTCTACAGCCTTCATCGGGCAATCAAAGGGGTATATGGCACAAAAAAGGTTAACTCATTCTAACCCAGGCAGTTTTCTGGTTTTACCCAGGCCCCAAAATGGAGGCATTTTTTTTTCTCTACAAGTGATGTTTTAAAAACAGGCAGTAGACATTTATATTAATTTGGCAGGTATGTGTATTATGCATCAAACTTAAGAAACTTGCCGAAGAATGTTGTGAAACAATGTTGAGTTCTTATGTGATGTATTAATTGTTTGTTATGTCTTGCGAAGTATAGACACCATAAAAAATCAGAACCAAAAATGATCAAAATTGTGCACTTACATATAAATATTTCAACTCTACTTAATTCCTTGGCCGTAAAAAACTAGGAATCAAAACATATATCCAATTGGGAATTAATCCAATAAGTTTGATCAAAAACAAATGAAAGTTCTAATTTTTATGATTTTTTGTGTGAAGTCACATATTGCTGAACTGGAATCTCACTTACACAGTCCTATCCCATGCATTTAATTAATTTATTACTTAGAAATATAAAATTTGTCAAATGTCCTTCTCGGAATCGAAAATAGGTAATTCTTGCTATCGATAAAATTAATTTAGAAATAATCTACTGCGGTTGATCCATTGACAGTTTATGGCTGCTATGTTTGTGACTATGCTACTAGTAAACAAACTGATTATTGACGCCATTAATTGATAAAAGTATGCAAAAATTAAGCACCAGAATACTTATTTCATCACCAGATCAAAACACATGGTCCACAGGAAGTGTTTGAATGATTTGAACAAGCTACGGCCACTTATTTTCTAATTTGTGGTTAAAAATCAGAACTCGTATCAAGTGGGTGCACCATACACCAGCGAGTAGATCTATAGGGTAAACTTGGCTAAAAATACGGCTCGTGGGTAAGAATGAATTAAGAAACCCTAGATTAAAGTAAAGTATACTGTTCAAAAAAAGAAACGCATAGCTATCCGAGGGCACGTTTTTATGAGTCTGTAAGTAAAATTTGGTGCTAGGGTACCGTATATAAAAACCAGCCTCAAATGTTCTTTAGTGTCAAATGCACGTGTTGACCTGAATTGCGTTCGTTTTTGTAATCGTTACAACGCAGTGGTCAATAGTGTTTATGACGCAATTTTTGACCACAGCTCATGTTGCGCGCACGTGAAAGCAACAAAATTTGGGGTGAACACTATTCACTGACTACGCAACTGAAACCCGATAAAAGGACAACTCTACACAAAAAAAAATTCAGTTCATTTTCAAGCAGACATTTATGGCGTCTCTATCGATAAATTTAAGGAACATTGCTATTGGCCGATGAATTTAGTTATTTTGTATACTGTGCTTTGTTCATTTCTCAGTGCTGCCTCCTCTGCCTGTCTTGCAAGATCGTCTAGGAAATTCCTTTTGTTGGCTCGGGTTTGGCGTTTAACTTCCTTGTCCAGCTGACTGTACTGTAAACGATCTAGATGTAAATACAGACATTCCACGAAAAGAAGAAATCATCACAGCAATCAAAGGGTTAAAGAACGGCAAAGCTCCGGGCCATGATAACTTAAATGCAGAGCTATTTAAGACAGACCCTGAGCTAACAGCAGAACTATTAGAACCACTATTTGCACAAGTCTGGAAAACGGGGACAACACCATCGGAGTGGAACAGGGGAATAAATGTCAAATTGCCCAAGAAGGGAGATCTTGCAGACTGCAATAATTGGAGAGGAATCACTCTTCTCTCAGTTCCCAGCAAAATACTAGGCGGGATGGTTATACAGAGAATTTCAAAGGCAGTAGACCACAAACTGAGGAAAGAACAAGCAGGATTTAGAAAGAACAGAAGATGTGTAGATCATATATTCACTCCCAGGAACATTATAGAGCAGTGCTCGGAATGGCAAAGACAGCTTTCGTTGATTTTGAAAAGGCTTTTGACAGCATGCATAGGGACAGCTTATGGAAAATGCTGAGGGCTTGTGGAATTCCAAGCTGCATGGTGTCGGTCATGAAAAGCCTCTGTGCCAACTTTGCGTGTAGTGTTGGGCAGAGCAACCTAACCTTTGAGGTGAAGACAGGAGTACGACAGGGATGCCCCTTATCAACTACTCTATTTTTGACAGTCATGGACTGGGTGGTGCGCCAGGCGACAGAGGGCGGTCCAAGAGGAATGGGATGGACAGTGTTTTCTACATTGGAGGATCTGGAGTATGCGGATGACATTGCACTGCTGGCACATTCACATCAGCACATCCAGGAAAAAACGGATGGACTTGGTGAGTTTGGCCGGCGGGTGGGCTTGAACATCAATTTAAAGAAGTCGGAGGTCATGACGCTCGGTGTGAGCGGCCCTGGGCCCATGTCGGTAGGGAATCAGCGGCTGGTACAGACAGATACCTTCACATGCCTAGGAGGCATGGTGACACCAGAAGGCGGGGTGGGCAGAGACATCGACATCAGAGTGAGTGGGGCAGGAACAGCCTTCTTTGGCCTAGACGGCATCTGGGGGTCCTCCCGGTACAGCACAGGCACAGAATTGGGATTGTATCAGAGTTGTGTGCTTCTCTGTGGTGCGGAGTGCTGGAGGGTTGCAGAGAGGGAGGTGTCGGGATTGTCCTCTTTTCACACGGCATGCCTAGGAGGAATTCACAGAATCTTTTGGCCGAGTGCCATTTGTGATGGAATACGTTGATACAGCGATAAAATCATCCATTATAAATATAAAAGTTAAAATAAAATGTAGGGATAAAATATAGTTATGATACGCTGCTGCTTCTTCGCCCACGCCACAAGCGCGTTGATTTTGGCAGACCGTACCCTCGTTTTCTAGTGTCATTGAAAAAAAAACTATTTATAACATGGGGACACGAAAGGCCTATTCGTTCAGACGGGGTAAGAAAAGGAGGGAAGAGAAAAATGATGCTGCAAACGGGGTTTGAATCTAAGCCTAGCATACGCGCGAACTTGTAGTTAGTTGTTTGAAATACGACGAAAGTTAAAAAATGTTCGTCTATTGGGTCACGAAAACAGGCTTAGCTCTTGTTGAGAATGACGTAATTCCCAACGTAATACGGACGATTCTCGTATTTAGCTTGAAAATAGCGGTAACAGAAGTGAACGAGTGGTAGTTTATAGATTTCAAGACTAACATGAGAAAAAATATGGAATTCCTTATTAATAGGTTTAGAACCACAAAAGTTAGCTAGTTTAAGAGCTTATCTTTTCCTGATAAATAATATGCTTTCAAATAAAAGGACGGACAGATAACTCGGAAGTTATCGACAAAAGACTGATTTGTTCGGTGCAGGCTAGCAGACAGATGTTCGTTTTGCAGTCACTAGCGGTTACATTTTGACGCGTCCTTGAGTAAAAGCAGGAAAAGGGTCATGTGTTCTGTAGGAAAAGGGGTAGACACGGGGTAGAAATTATGGGATAGCTCAAACTGAATATTGTTTTTTTTTTGTGTGTTGGGCCAAAACCAAGTCCATTTTTGGTGAATGCCAAGTTCGGACAGACCGACCGACAGAAATACACTACACATTGGACCAAATTTGGACCTTAGTGTAAAATTTTGAATTTAAAAAGCTTGGCTTTGCTATCTGATTGGTCAACACAGTTAAGATTATTAGAAAATTGGATGGCTCGTTGCCATTTTGTTTAAGACTGTCCATAGAAGCAGATCGTTGATGCTGTGAAGTGTGACGTCCACTGAATATAAATAAATAATATAAGGAATACGGACGCCATAGTCTAGCCAGCAGCTCTGCTGAGTTTGTGCTATTTCAACGTACCTGTATGTTTTCTTTTGAATTGTGGTAAGACAGAAATTATTAACCTTTTTATTTAACAATTCTGAGTGAGTGATACTGCCATATAATGAAAAATGATTACGACAAGTGAGTACTTATTCTAGGTCCCCAGCCAACTGTTACAGGGCCTAGAGGTTGAAATATAATATGATAAACTATCAGAAATGTAGAATACAGATGTTTCTTTTCAGGTGGTCAGGTGGAAACATATCACCCACCTTATTATATGGAAAGAAGAGATTAATGATAATATTTCAGATGCAGTGCAGGCCTTAGAGGAGAGGAATGTGAAACTAGTGCTACTTGATAACAGCATTAATGTAGATGTGCTGGGTCGGTCAGAGAGATCTGACCCTGTCTTTTATTTCAATGTATTAATGCTTGTAAACATTGTGGATTAGGTATTATGTTAAGACCACATGGTGGATTAGGTATTATGTTAAGACCTAGCCTAATTTTGTGGTTTCAGAGTTTCTTTGTCTGGCACTGTGCTAGTGCCAGATATTCTGAAGACTACTACACTGTATGAAATGAGATGCCTACCATACTACCTCAGCGCATGTGAGGAGTGGCCCTAAGGAACAACTATCTTCAATCGTCACAGGCCAGATAAGTGTTACAGAACTGGCCTGCTGAGATTCATCAATGAGTACTAAATAATATAAACTCCATTGTGTAACTAATAAACTTTTCCACCATCAATCCGGTTAAGAACAAATGAACACTGTTAAATAAAGGACTGGGTATGATGAAAATACCCTGACCCGACATCAAGCACTAGTTAATAAAGACTTTAGTTTTAGTACTAATATTAGCAAATTTAAATTATGTATATGTACAGGTCTTTCATGTGTTTACTTGATCATATGTAATTTTATTGAAAGTGATTCATATTGAGTTGAAAGTCCTGACCAGAAGAAAACTAGGTTCAGGACAAAATAAATTTGAAAAAAATTGTAAATTACTAAATTTTAACCACAGTGTCAGTTGACTTAATCATAGAGATTAATATTAGTGTTTGTGTGTGTGTTTGTGTACTTAATTACCAGCACACCACATTTTCATTACCCTAGACAGTAGATGTAGCTATCAGACATACTAGTCAAGAATAAGTCTGATTGAGGTCGTAGGGTGGTAGCAGCAAGGTACTCTGTAAACTCACATAAACTGTTATCCTCAGGGACCTTCACAGCTGACCTCATTCAGTACACTAAGTAAACATAGCAACAACACTTAATAACATCAAAACCCACCACATATATTGGGGTCTCCAGGTTCGGGATTAAACTATTGGGGTATAAGTTTGTATAAATTCAACAGTGTCCCTAAAATTAAAAGTTATTCATAAGAAATATTTAAGGTGGAAAGTAAGAGTTGATGAATCTTCACAGCCAGTAGTAATTAATTAATTAGAGTGTCACTTTGGTAATTAGAGTTTTGTAATCTATCTTAGAACATTATTAGAGTTATGTGATACAGGATGGCAGATCTAGCCAAATTCAAATCGGCTGCTGTGCTGACTGCTAAAGAAATGAATATGGAGGGTCAGGTTTTGATCCAATATGTAACTTCAGAATGTGAAAAGTATATTGAAAGGGAAGATAGGAAGTTAGCAGAAGAAAGAAAATTAGTTACAAATTGAGGCTGACAAAGAACTTAAGAGGCTGCAGATTGAGGCTGACAAAGAGGCTAGGGCATTGGAGGCAGATAGAGAGGCTGAAATAAAGCGGCTCCAATTGGAAGAGAAGAAATTAGAAGCCGAGGAAAGAAGACAGGCTGCTGAAAGGGAAGCAGAGGAAAAGAGACAGGCAGCTGAAAGGGAAGACAAGCGATTGGCTGCAGAAATGGAAGCAGAAAAGGAGGAGAAGAGATTACAAAGGGAGCACGAGTTACGACTAAGGGAGTTGGAATTTCAAGGCCATGCTCCTGAAAATGGTAACAGCCCTCATACCTCCGATGCCACTGCCAGTCAGGGAGCCTCTAACTCAGCAATGGGGTTCCATTTAGACCATTTTGTAGAGAGGGATGATGATATTGAATCATTTTTATCCAGATTTGAGGTTTTAGCCACCACCTATGGGTTGGAGAGGAAAAGGTGGAGCTTAAAGTTATCCCAGGGTCTTAGGGGAACATCTTACGAAGTGTTTGCAAAAAATGAATAGAGACGACCAAGACAATTATGACATGCTAAAGCAGGCTCTGTTATTAAGATATGAAAAGAATGGTGAATTTTATCGTAAGAAGTTTAGAAATGCCAAGCTTTTGTCTGGGGAGACATACCACCAATTCTCTGCCAGACTGGAAACCTATTTGGAGAAATGGACTGCTCTGGGGAAGACCCAAGATCTTAAAAGAAATGATCATGATAGAGCAATTAAGAGAGTCCATGGCTCCAGACCTGAGAAGGTTTCTCATGGAACAAGGTGCAGAGAGGTTGGGTGAGGTATTGAATGTCGCTGAGAGGTATCAAGCAGCCCAGGCAGAGGTAGCTGGCACTAAAAAGAAACATATAGAGAATTTTAAGGTCACACAGCACTCTAATAAATTTGATACCAAAGAACAAGGTAACAAAGGTAAGACAAACTTTGATAGGCCACGAAATGATTATCGTGATAGAAACTCACAGTTCAATGACCAAAAATATAATGAAAGAAAACCTTTTAACCAAGGAAAGAGGTGGTGTCTTCTTCTTCTTCTTGCGATCGCATCTTTGATGATTACACCGTCAGACGAGTTCTCATGATGAATTCGACTGTTGTTTGAAGTTCCTCTTTAACTCCATATAGCTTTGAGTTTAGTGTTGAGTCATTGGGCCAGTGTGGCCGGGCAGGGTAGTGGGGGTTGCTGTTTAACTCGAGAGTATTAGATTTTGATTACTAGCTAGCCTGCTAGAGGTGATGATTTCTCTCTACAGACTTACAGGAATTTACCAGGTTCGGGGACAATCCTCTATGATGTTTTATTTTTAGAGCATATGGTTATTATTTGTGTTGCACCTGCAACGATTAGCTTTGGCATGATCCTTTAATAATTGGTATGATGGCTAACTGCAAACATATGATTCGTCAACAGCATTTGTGTTCAATGAAACAAATGTTTATTCAATTTCCAACAAGAACTGGGTTAAGTCAAATGGTAACCACACCAAATTTGCATAATAGCATGTTGACATTTAATAAACAAGCATAAAAAGTCAATGCATTATTTTAATGATGCAATATTCCTTATTGCATCTCGTAATCTTTTCAAGTTGCTAAAACATGGCGTGGCTCCTCTATCCTTCTAGTGTTCCTTCGTTTATTTGTTAATGTGGTCTAGATTTCACGTTTTTCTTATCTCTTCATTTCAATGAAGAGCCAAACTTTCTCTTATTCATTAGTATTCCTTAGTTTGACTTTCTCTCAGCTTAAGGACCTTCATTCTTGGTAAAAGGTTCAGATATATGCCTGGGTTTACAATTCTTTACCCAGTTTTCGAGCGTAGCTCCGTTTCAGTTATGACTGTGGGCTCTAACAGTTATTGCATGCAATTCTTAGCACTACTTACGGTTTTCATGAATTCACAAACAAATTATTCTACGTTTCGAAATTACACAGTTGCTTTAATTGTGCGAAGTCAATCTCCTCTATAGAATATCACTGAGCAAAGAGAATTACGTCTTGTCTCGACCGCTCTAAATTCATTACTGACTAAAAAAATGGCTTCGTCTCTTGTTCATTCTGGGGAAAAAAGACTCAGCCTAACCATTGGTGGAAAATCACGTGACCAATGCTTGGCGTTACGAAGCGAAGCTTAGCCTAAAATAATGCGTGGCTTTTCGAAGCTAACCTGGTTTAATTAAACATCTGCGCCAAGACTTTTTTAATCTTCTGTTTCTATAAAAATTTATTTTATATGTTAATATAGCCTGTATCTGAAAACTTACGGTATACGCGGTTACATACAGATCCCGGGGCCCTGCAAATGTATCCCGTAGGGAGACATTTGAGTACTATCAATAACAAAAATCCATCCCCAAAAATTTCTAAGTTCAAAAAAAATTTCAGAAAAATTTAAAGTTCAAAAATTTTTCTAAGTCCAAAAATATTTCCAAAAAATTTAATTTAATTCCTATACTGGGGTCCTATGTCTATATGAGGTCGTCTGCTATGTAAAAAAAAACTAGTAGTGGACAACAACTTCAAAAAGTGTAACTTATTCATCACATCATAATATTTTTCACCAAATTTACAAATTGGCAACACTGCCTAACAAAATCTGCAAAACACTCATAAGGTCATCACTAAAACAAAAATGTGACGAGTGGCAACACTGGGGAATGAACAATAAACTATCTTATTTGCAGAACTTGGCTGGATTATCATAATCTATTACATTTCATTCAAAAATATAGTTGATTTCATTCTCTTGGATGTGGTGGGGGTGTTATCTCTTTTCTGTACTGTTATTTGCTCCATATTTAATTCTGCAAGACTTAACAAATCTTTTTTTTTCCTGGCGTATTTATTTATTCTATTTCCCAAGTACTCTGCAATATTCCAAGAAATGTCCAAAATCTCTAATTCCTATGGTAATGGCATCCACTTTCATAGAATAGCCAATGTTTTCATGGGTACTCATCATCATCATCTTCTTTTTTTTTTTTTTTTTTCTAGTGAATGAGCCACTTGCTCATTATTACATGTAGAAAACATCTCTAAACATAATATGCATATTTATCAGACGATAATACAACTAGCATCATTTTTATAAGTAATCATTTTTTCACAATAAAAGCATTAAAACCTCATGGCTTATCCTTATTTATTTATTTGTATGTTTCCTTGTTATAGACATTTTCCAAATGGTAAGTGTATAAACTCGTTCTAAGTCCGTCACTGTAGAAAATGTTCTATATTACATTTTTTTTTTCTTCAAAATATGTGATGTTTGTTTCCAATATCCGTACGTCTGGTGGTGATCCTGTCCATTAGTCAGTTATTTCTAATCATTCCTTCTTTTCTGTCAATACAGTATTTTTTTTTCTGTGAACTCTGTCCTAGAAATATTATTTTATATATATATTTATTCTTCAACGATCTTCTTTGACTTACCATACATCAATTTTCAAACATCAAATTATTCAGCAACCAACAGACGAATGTGTTACTATCATTTTATGAAATATAAGGGAAAAGAAAAATATAGTTTCCAAATCATCATGAATTTTCTACATTGGGTTCCGTATTACTTTATTTTCTCTTTTAAGACAACTGCTTATACTTTTGACAATATGTATCCATGTTGTCACTCTCGAGGCATCCTTGTATACAATTTATATTTGTCTCCTTTTTTTTTTTTTTCATAACACCAATGTATCATTTATGGTGTACCAATATCATTGTATCTATTCTAGTCCTCCTGTTATCTTGAGAATTCATCCTTAGTAACTCCCTATGTACCTTATCTAGCAATACATTTATGCAAAACACATCAAACAATTATTTATGGAAACATTTAACTGAGATGTAAGAACTTTTGACAATATGAGATGAAAAAAAATTTTGGGGTCATCACTCAAAAAATGTGACATAGAAAGGAAGAAAAAATATTCAATTGATCGTGAGGAATCTACAATATTCTTATAAGACAAAGTTCCTTGCACTCTGACTACTATTTAACCATATTATTTCTGGTTATCCTTGCATACAGTGTACCATTTCCATTTCCTTTATAAGTCCAATTCATCGCTCATGGTGCTCCAATATTTTAAAATGTGGATCCTTCCTATTCCTCTTATTCTGTACTGGAAATATATCCTTATTAATTGTCCATGTACTATATCTGTGACATGTCTGTCCTTGGGATAACGTTATTTTCTTATCCAATATCCTCGGGGTGAGCAAATCTCAGTATGTCCAATTTCATCAACCATTTATTTATTTTCTCTCCTGTAATTCTGGGTATGTTATGAGTATAGTACATTGTCAATTTATTCTAACTATCTTACAACATTCTGTAATTCGTGATAAGGAATAGTCATTTGTTATACAACAATGTTCATATTACAAAGGCAATGAGCAAAAATAAAAAAAAAAGATATCTTCTCCAAAAATGCGGATGTATCTCTATTTCCTTTACCTCTGGGTGTAGCAATTATTCAGTCATTATTTTTTTTTCTCCATTATTTAATCTCCATTTTGTGTCCTTAGTACCTGTGGTTCCATGGGATTATCATAATTCATTTATGTCTCTTGTCTACTGATAATCCTTCAATAATGACTTCAAATATGGTCCTCATATGTGCAACAATCATCTGCTCTGATTTGTTCCATGGTATTCATCAAATATTCTATTATATCCTTGTCTTATCTCGTAACCACGAAAGACTAAGATTATTCCTCCTCCAATGTTAATGTGGGGGATTTTGTGCATCAACATTTCAACAAAATCTCAGCTGTGACAACATAAAGTTTCACCTTAATATAAAATGTCATCTTCATCATACATAACCTGTTGCTTCTTCATCTCATGTGTCATTAGTGGTTATCATGCGGTAATGGGGTATTTCATTTGCTAGGTCAGCATGTGCAAATGCTATTTCTTTAACATGGGCAAAGGCATCATCAACAAATAGGTGCAATTTGTTCAATCTGGGGTTAGCATATACTAATGCTCTCAAGGGATTCTTCATTTGCAGAAATTCAGCATGCGCAAATGTCATTGGGGTATTTGTGATAGGCAGTAAAATTTTTGACAGTACTAATATACATCTGGGTCTAAAATAATAATGTACATTTGAAATAATCCTGTGGAGAAAAATAGCATAACCTACAATACTAGTTTTGGGTATGAATTATGTGCTGTTGAGAGATGTCATAGTATGAACAGTATGATTGATCAAGGTGATAGATATAAAGGAGTTTAGCATAATATAAATCAAAGAAATATTAGTATGGGGTAAGAAAACAAAACTACTGGTGTACAGTGTCTGCATGAAAATACAGGACTCTGGATCTGCAAGGACAAGAAGTCTGGTGAATGAAACATGGAATATGATTCGTTTCAAAAGTAGAGATCAATGTTACAACAGAATAGTATGACACATGTGTTATAGGTAAAGTTGTGTAACATTCTGAATATCAAAAACTGTCTGACTAATAAGGGTGTCTGTAAACAAAGAACATTGTATCATCTGTGTCATCTTTATTTCAATAATCCAAATAAAATGTCTAACTAGAATCCTCCGTGGGCTGGTCTTGATTTCTTTCTGGGCATCATTATTCTAAGGCTGGAAAAAATAACTTTCTCAGTGAGGCTTTGACATCTTAGTCTGTAAGCAAGTCATTTGAACTGTCCAAGACTGAAAATAGAGTACATGGGGAGAGTTAGTACATTGTTAAAAATTAAGTGCACATTCGCGGTGACGGTACATGGGATGGCATGTACATTGAAGACTTGAGGGGCGTGTCTCAGCAAAGTTTTAGTAGTTCCTTCAGTTTCTCTGCCATCTCTAACCTTGCAATGTCCCGACTGCTTAGGCGAGCATCATACTGAGTAGCAGTGGTGACGGGTGTGATAGGCGACGACACTGCATTTGCTGATTGTTGGGACACTGAGGACATTGACGAATGCGGTGATGGCTTAACATCTTTTGATTGCGGTGATGGTTTCACTGTGGTAGGGGTTTGTATGGCTGGAACATCTGTTGGTTTTGAGGCAGGTATATGTTTCGCCTTGATTTTTCTTCTGACCTGGTTGTGCTGAACGTTAGCACCGGTTACAATGGGCACAGTAATTTGCACACTGTTGTTTTTGACTAGTTGAGATGAGGCTAACACTTCTCGGCTTGGTTTTGGAACATGATTGCGTTTCTTCAGAATCTTTCGTCTGATATAGTTGTGCTGTATACGCGGAATTTTGTTGCTAGGGATTGAGTCATCAGATTCTGTTTTATAGGCGCGTTTGACACTGGAGCTGACTGGTACAAATAATGTACTATCCGCATCACTGGTTTCAATAGAACTAGCTGTATCAATGTCTGTTTCTTGTTGGTATAATTCTACCATTTTTCTGTCATTATGTTCGTTGGGGTCTGACAAAGCTATGCTGTCTTGTTCTGTTTCGTCTCCATAAAGATCGCTGGTATATGGTTCAACAATCTGCTTGGGTATAGTTTCTTCAGGATCTGATTGTTTTGAACGAGCAATCTTGTTCTTGTGGTATAGCAGTGTTTGGTTTTCACTAGTGTTAAAACTAGAACTGCCTGAACTGGGGGTGTGATAGGTATCAGCTGACGATTTATCACTGCGGGAGTAAGTTTGAGTGTGGATATAAGGTGCTTGGTTGTTGTCATCGTGTGACGTCTGAGGCATTATTTCTTCATTTCTAATGCGCAGGTCTCTGTCCTGGAGTCGATTACGCAATTCAAGTGGTGGGATATCTTCTTCGCTTTCGGACGAGTCTCGTTGTTGTCTTGCTCGATGTATTTCATCTGTGGGTGGTCTGGGTATGTGGTCGTCTTGGTAAAATTCAGAGTCTGTCGTCTCTGACTCTGATATGTCAGACGAATCTGTGCTGGATGGATTATAATTTAGGGTGGCTTTTCTGACTGGTCTTGTATTTGTCGTCAGAGGCGGAATGGGCCGGTGATTATCAATTTTTATTTGTTTTACGTGAGCTTTTGTTTGGTGTTGTTTCTCTTCATTCCAAATAATGAAGTTTACAGGCGTAGTTTGTTTCATGATTTTGTAGCCATCTAACCATCGGTCATCGAATTTTGAACTGCGTACATGTTTCTTGTAGTATACTCTGTCTCCTATTTTGTATGTTGGTAGCTTGGCTGATTTATCATGTTGTTTCTGTTTCTTGTGAAATGCCTTCTGCGTATTTCGTTGTGCAATCTGGTGAGCTTTATACTTTTCTTGAAGGATTATTTCGATGGGGTCTTCTCCCATGTATTTTCTTTGTGGGCGAAGTAGGTTGTCTAACGGAAAGTTTGGTTCTCTTCCGTATAGCATGAGAAAGGGTGACATTCCTGTGGTATCGTTCACGTTTACTCGGATGGCTTCAAGAGCTTGGTTAATGTATAGGTCCCAGTATTGGTGGTTCCCCTTGATATATTTGCTAATAATATCATGTAGGGTGGCGTGCATGCGTTCATTTCTGCCATTTGCATTTGGGCAATAATAAGTGGTTGTAGTATGCTCAATATTCAGCTGGTGTAAGGTGGCTTTAAATGGGTTACCTATAAACTGTTTACCGTTGTCTGAAATGATTCGTTTTGGACAGCCATGCCTGGGAATGAATTCTTGTAAAAAAATTTGCGTGATGGACTGCGATGTGGCATCACTGAGTGGGTAACTTTCTGGCCAAACAGAATATTGGTCAACTATGTGCAGGAGGTATTTGTTGCCTGATTGGGTGAGTGGGTAAGGACCTGATAAGTCAATGCTCACTGTTTGCATGGGGTAATGGGAAGGTTGCATTTATTGAAGGGGAATTAAATGTGGCTTCATGTTTCTCAATTTAAATGTTCTACAGGTGGCTACATATTCTGTAATGTCCTTGTAGAAAGTTTGCCAATAATACCTTTTCTTTATGACATCAATTGTTTTGTCTCTTCCCATGTGCCCGTTGTTATCATGAAACTGTAGCAATACTTCTGGGACTAGATGTGCTGGAATGACTTTTCTTAGTGTCCCTTCTTGTTTCTGATCAATATAGTATAGAATTCCATCCGTTGGGTGTACTGTAAAATCTTTACTTTTTGTTGGGTTTTCTTTCACGTATGTGAGCAGCTTGACAATTTCTGCATCTTTCGCTTGTTCTACTCTCATGTCAAACATCTCTTGGCTTTCTTCTTCTACTTGAGTGGCGGAATCTGAGGTACTTCTTCGACTTGATGAAGTAATTTCATTAATTTCTTTAGCATTATCGTCAATCTCTGAGGATGTGCCATCATTTTTGACTCTAATTGTTTTCACTTCAGTTTCATCATCATATTTAATCCTGGATAAGAGGTCTGCACAGGTGTTCATTTCGCCTGGGATATGTTCGATAGTGGTGTCGTAGGACTGTAAATTCATTGCCCATGTCTGTAACTTCTTTGGCTGTTCTTGTGTTTGAGCCAGTTAACCAAAGGTTGATGATCAGTTCTTATAATGAGTTTAGTTCCTCTGACGTAAAAGTCAAACTTTTGTACTGCATAGTGAATAGCATATGCTTCTTTCTCAGTGGTGGTCCACCGTTTTTGTGACTTTGACAATGCGTGGGATAGGAATGCAATGGGTTTCTCATTTGGAATGTTTGGTAGGATGGGTGTTTCATCTTCTAGTACAGGTTGGACCAAACAAGCACCAATTGCGTTATCTGAGGCATCGGCATATAGTATCATGGGCTGAGAAATATCTGGATGTCCAAGCAGTGGGATGGTGGTTAGGGCATTTTTTAGATACTCAAAGGATCTCTGGCAGTCTTCTGTCCATTTGAAGCGTGCATACTTGCGGGTAAGGGCTATCAAAGGCTCTGCTGCTCTGGAGAAATTGATGATGTGGCATCTATAGTACCCTATTGTACCAATAAATGAGCGTGTTTGTCTCACCGTCTTGGGGCTAGGCATTTCTCTTATGGCTTTGACTTTATCTTCATCAGGTCTGACGCCATGTCTATTGATGACAAAGCCTAAATATTTTGTTTCTGTCTTTAGAAACTCACACTTCGACAGTTTTAACTTTATTTGGTGATGCCTGAGTCTATCAAACACTGTTTCAACCTTGCGGAGGTGGTCTTCCATCGTGCCTGCGGTATGTATCAGGATATCGTCTATGTATGCCAGGGCAAATGGATGTAGACCCTTTAACACTTCATCCATGAGTGACATATATGTTGCTGGAGATCCTTTTAGACCAAATGGCATAACATTCCAAAAAAAACTTCCCATATGTGAACAGAATGTGGATTTCTGTTTTGCCTCAGGTGTCATGGGGATGCACCAAAAGCCTGACCTTGCATCAAGTGTGGTAAAGTATGTAGACTTTCCTAACGTCGCAAGTAGATCGTCTATCCTGGGGAGGGGGTAGGAAATGACTTTTGTGATTTTGTTAAGGGCACGGTAGTCGCAGCAAAAGCGACTGGAGCCGTCTTTCTTTGTTACGATCACTATGGGTGAGGACCATTGGGAACGGGATCTTTCGATGATTCCTGCCTGTAGCATTTCATTTATAGACCTTTCCACGAGTTCTCTATTTTTCAAGGGCGTATGATAGGGTTTCATATGTATTGGCTCCTCTGTGGTTGTTTGAATGTCCATTGTGACAGTGTTAGTTCTGCCTAATTCCATGTCATTGAGTGCGAATACATCTTCGTGCTTTTCTACAAACGTTTTCAAACGTTGCTTATTATCTTCTGTGGCATTCAGGGTTGCAAGTAACTGGGCTATTCTCTCTCTGTATTTATGATCTGCTATGATATCTCTGGTCTGTCTTGATGCCTCCGTTTCATTCCCATAATTTTGGGACATTTTTCTTGCATCTTGTGAAAATCTCTGCTCCTGGTATGTGGCTTTCTTTTGCGTAGTTCTTTGCCGTTCATTGGGCTGTGCTTGGTACTGTCTCCTCTGCCATGTACTGTGTGCATTTCCATTTGTCACTGCATTTACTGTATATTCATTTTTTATTATATTTCTGGGGTAGTCGTTGTTGTGCCATTTTTTCTGATTATTTCTGTCGTAACTGCGCTTATCCGCGTACGTTACTGTATTTCTTCTGTTTGTGCTATAGGGCTGTCTTCTTTCCCTGGGCGAAAATTTTTCATTCTTTCTGTTTCCAACTTTGCTGCTATAGTATCCTCCTGTGGTATAGTCATATAAGAATTCTTCCTTTTCTTCGGAAATTTCAATTGGTTTTGGGACTTTATCATATCCACCTGTTTTTGAGTTATATTGATACTCCATGGGGCATGTAACACTGTCTTGTCGCTTTGGATATCCTCCTGGCAAGACAATTTCTGTTTCTCTGTTACTCTGTGATATACAGCACTTCATCTTTTCTCTTGGTGTGCTGGGGCGCAAGAATGAGTAATTATAGTCATTTTCATACTGTGGCCTTTCTCTTCTTATGTATGGACTGGTTCGTTTCTGCCATCTGGGTAGGGTATGCTGTGGTGTAACATGACTGTGACTGATGTTACTGCCTTTTTCTGCCTTATAACTGTTTACTTTCCGTGTACTATGGTTATTTGTACTGCGATTTCGTGCATTATGTCCAGTGGGAGTGGTTGAGACAATTTGTGGATGGTCTCTATTGGTTTTGGTTTTGGTTTGTCTTATTGTTGACGTATCCACTTGCGCTACAACTGTGCCTCTATTTATAGTGGTAGTTTTTCCTGACATATTCAATATCATGATGGGGAAATCTCTGGACTTTGAGACTTCAGCGATTCTCTCTGTAATTTGCAACAATGGGTCATCAATAATGCTTTCTTCTGCTAGGGGCTGTACTTGAATTGATTGCCCTGGTGTTATGTACTCAGAATTTTTTACTCTGCCTTTTGCTATGACCAGGGAGTTTGGAGCCACCGTTATGGGAGCTGTAATCCTTACCAAAGACGCTATGTGGATATCGTCCTGGAGATCTATGTACGTATTGTTGACTTTGATTTTGTGGAGGTCATAGTATATTCGAACTTTGTGTTTGTTAAAAAAAAATCTCTCCCTAGGATAAGATTTCTAGACATTCCTTTAGTAATGACAAATGGGTGTTCAAAATTTGTTTCGCCTAAGGAAAATTTTAGCCATGCTGTCCCAACTGAATTTAGTCTTTGTCCCGTGACTGAAGCTAGGTGTGTTTTGGACGGTTGAAATCGTACTAAGTGTTGGATCCTCTTGAACAGCTGGAACCTAATAAGGCTGATGGATGCTCCTGTATCTACCAGTGCCCTATATTGTTGGCCCTGTATAGTCATGATGCAGGAACTGGGGTCCGGATGTATTTTAGTTCCATCATGCAACATTTCTTCATATTGTATTTTACTGGATGGGCCCACTTGACAATTTCTGTTCTGTGTTGTTTCTTTTTGTTTTGGACCAGTTTCTGTGATTGTTGCCCTCACTAACGGTCCTGTTTAGTGAGTGGCGCGGCCGTTTCCCTGACGCATGAGGGGTTGAGGTGCGCCTCTGGTATACTGATTTCTGGTGTAATCACGTGGGGGTGGTGCGGGTTGTTGTGGTTGGTAACCTCCTCTTCTGGGTGGTGCATGATTGTAATTTGCTCTACAGGACTTGTAACCATGTCCGAGCCTACCGCATGTAAAGCATCCGTTTGTATTGACATTATTGACGTTGTTTTGCCTCTGTGTGGGGGGTCTATAATTGCGGGGTCTATCATCACGTATTCGTGGGCGAGTCCATTGCCTCCTGGTATGGTCAACTTCCATAGGCTCATGCTCATCATAGTCCCTATATTCTGGTCGGGGTTCCCTACCTGCTCTTTGTTGGAACCTTCGGTGAAGATTTTCCTCCTGTATTGCTGCTTGGATTGTTTCAGCAATAGTCTTGGTGTCTTTTCTAATAAGATGCCTTCTGATATTTTCCGCTCTAAGGCCATCGGCAAATATCCCCACTAACTGTATTTCTACATCAGGTGTGGTAGGGATTTCTCCGCAAAATGCCTCTTCTGCCATATTGAGGAATCGATCTCCAAAAAGTTGTACCGATTCATCTCTTTCCTGTTTCATGCTTCTAAGGACTGACCAAGCATGCATTTTGTCTATTATTTCCCCATATCTCTGGGTGAGCTCTTTCTTTAGGGACTCGTAGGTTTCTGTGGGGTACTGCTGGGACCTCCTTCTTAAAAAATCAGTCACGTACGAATCAGAACCTAACAGAGCGATTTTCTTTTTCTCTTCATCATTTGTTGTTTCTGCTATTGCCGCAAATTTGTCTATGTCGGCCAACCATCTCCTGAATTTCTTCTTATCTCCCTCGAATGGTTGTACTATGGACCTAACTTGGGATAATTTTGCATAATTGCTATTCTTTTCTAAGTTCTCAGTAAGGCGCTGTAGCGCTATCAATGTGGGTTCCTCCATATTTGGATTGACTGGGGGCTGCAACGGTTGTGCATTTACAGGTTGGTTCTGTGGTTGTTGTTGTTGTTGGTCCACACCAAGCTGTTGAAAATTTTCCATTAATTGATCCATCTTCGCTTCTGCTCTTTTTTAGAGGACTGGTCATACGGCACCAAATTGAGATGTGTGGCCGGGCAGGGTAGTGGGGGTTGCTGTTTAACTCGAGAGTATTAGATTTTGATTACTAGCTAGCCTGCTAGAGGTGATGATTTCTCTCTACAGACTTACAGGAATTTACCAGGTTCGGGGACAATCCTCTATGATGTTTTATTTTTAGAGCATATGGTTATTATTTGTGTTGCACCTGCAACGATTAGCTTTGGCATGATCCTTTAATAATTGGTATGATGGCTAACTGCAAACATATGATTCGTCAACAGCATTTGTGTTCAATGAAACAAATGTTTATTCAATTTCCAACAAGAACTGGGTTAAGTCAAATGGTAACCACACCAAATTTGCATAATAGCATGTTGACATTTAATAAACAAGCATAAAAAGTCAATGCATTATTTTAATGATGCAATATTCCTTATTGCATCTCGTAATCTTTTCAAGTTGCTAAAACATGGCGTGGCTCCTCTATCCTTCTAGTGTTCCTTCGTTTATTTGTTAATGTGGTCTAGATTTCACGTTTTTCTTATCTCTTCATTTCAATGAAGAGCCAAACTTTCTCTTATTCATTAGTATTCCTTAGTTTGACTTTCTCTCAGCTTAAGGACCTTCATTCTTGGTAAAAGGTTCAGATATATGCCTGGGTTTACAATTCTTTACCCAGTTTTCGAGCGTAGCTCCGTTTCAGTTATGACTGTGGGCTCTAACAGTTATTGCATGCAATTCTTAGCACTACTTACGGTTTTCATGAATTCACAAACAAATTATTCTACGTTTCGAAATTACACAGTTGCTTTAATTGTGCGAAGTCAATCTCCTCTATAGAATATCACTGAGCAAAGAGAATTACGTCTTGTCTCGACCGCTCTAAATTCATTACTGACTAAAAAAATGGCTTCGTCTCTTGTTCATTCCGGGGAAAAAAGACTCAGCCTAACCATTGGTGGAAAATCACGTGACCAATGCTTGGCGTTACGAAGCGAAGCTTAGCCTAAAATAATGCGTGGCTTTTCGAAGCTAACCTGGTTTAATTAAACATCTGCGCCAAGACTTTTTTAATCTTCTGTTTCTATAAAAATTTATTTTATATGTTAATATAGCCTGTATCTGAAAACTTACGGTATACGCGGTTACACCAGTATATCTTTCTTAACTGGTCATACAGAGGACAGTCCTGTAGAACATGCTCAGCAGTTTGTTCGTTTAATCCACATGTGCACAGTGGTGAAGCAGACAGTCGTAGCTTGTGCATGTGTTTATTCAGTTTGTTATGCCCTGTCCTGAGTCGAAAAATAGTTATCTGTCCCTGCCGGTCGAGAGTGTGATAGTCGTCTTTGGGTTGGTTCTGTTCTCTTCTGATAGTCTGGATAGCTCTCTTTTTCTCAAAGTATGTGACTTCATTCTCTTCTTGTTCACATTCTCCTCCCTTTTTTGCAAGTTTATCTGCCTTTTCATTTCCGGGTACACCACAATGAGATGGTACCCACTGAAGTATGGTTCTCTTTTCGGCAGCTACCTTGTTTAGTTCATTTCTCAGATGCGGGAGTTTACCACCCTTGAGAGCTTGCAGGACAGACAGTGCATCTGTGAGGATGACTACCTGGTGGCAGTCAGAGTTGGTGTTATAAATCATATTTGCAGCTTGCTCTAGAGCTTGAACCTCAGCTGTATAGTTGGAACAGAATTTACCAGTGGGAATGTGCCTAGTCTCATAGTGGTTGTCAGGATATGAGATAAATATACCGGCACCTCCATTCCTAACAGCATTAGTTGCTGATCCATCTGTATAGGCATGTATCCATGATTGATCGGGATAGCTTTCTTGGATCATACTCAATGTAGCAGTTCGTTTTTGCAGATCATTATACTCACATCCACTTGTGAGACCACTGACTGATGTATTAATTTGGAGGGCACTGCTGGCCTGCTCCCATGGTACAGGGTATAGGGTGGGCTTCAGTGGTGTTGTCTTCATGGATAGGTCTTCTTGATGCTGTCTTATAAGTCTTTTTCCCCGATGCACAAAGCTGCTACGCTTTAGACGTCCCAATGCCAGATCATCTAGTCTTGCCTTCATTGGGTGCATTGGCATACTGTTGTACTTTTCCATCTGGATCATGGTTTTTTGTGTCTCTTCTATGGGACAGTGTCTGTAATCCAGCAACCTTCTGCATCTCTGTTATTGGTGTAGTTTTCATGGCTCCTGTAATGAGCCTGAGAGCTTGATTTTGCACCTTGTCCAAAGACTGCAGATGTGAGTTAGCAGCTGATGACCATGCTGCTGAGCTAAACTCTAAGTGTGGTCTTATTACTCCATTATAAATCTTCTTTAGATTTCGTTCATTTGCTCCCCAGTTGGTACCTGCTAATTTTCTGAGTATGCCTAGTCGTCTTCGGGCCTTTCCTTCTGCATTTTCAATATGCTTATTCCATGTAAGCCTTTGGTCAAATGTCACCCCAAGATAGGTGGGATAGCTTTCTTCCTTGATCACGGTTGTCCCTAGGTGTATGTTAGCTGATTTGTCCTTGGGGGCGAGGGAGAACAGTGTTGTGGAGGCTTTGTCTGTGTTTATTGTGATAAGCCATTTCTCTGCCCATGACACTAGCATGTCTGCTGCCCGCTGCATTCTATAATTTGCTGTGGTGACATTTTCATCAGTGCACCAGAGTACTAGGTCATCTGCATATAAGGCAGCTTTCACTCCTGCAGGGAGATCTTTCACCAGGTCATTGATGTAAACAAGGAAGAGTGTTGGGGAAATTACTCCTCCTTGAGGTACCCCCTGATGGAGCAACACTTTTCTGCTCTGCAGACCGTCAAGAGTGACTCTAGTTCTCCTGTTATGCAAGTATGACTGGATCCATTTCATCATGTTGCCTTGGATTACACTTCTCCTAAGTTTTGCAATGAGGCCATCTTTCCACACCTTGTCAAAGGCCTGCTTGAAGTCGACCCAGATCGTTAGGACCGTTTTCTTCTCCTGGAAGGCATCTTCTATTGCTTGAGACAAGTAAGTAACTTGGTCTTCTATACTGTAGCATTCTCTAAATCCAGCTTGTTCCGGCACCAGGATCTGCTCAGACTCTAAATACCATTTCAATCTGTGGTTGACTATTCGCTCCATAGTCTTCCCAACACAGCTTGTGAGACTGATTGGCAGGTAACGTCAGTCTTACATTTCCCTTTCTTTAGTATGGGTATTGTGATGGCTTCTCTCCATACTTGGGGTACCGTTCCTTTCAACCAGCTGTGGTTGAATATCTCAAGCAGTTTTGTCTTTGCTGCTGAGCTCAGATTTACTAGCATTTCGTTGCTGATTTTGTCTGGGCCGGGTGACTTTTGAAACTTAAGCTTGGAAATAGCCTTCTGTAGTTCTCCTAGTGTGATGGGTTCCCTCATTGGGGCAGGAGTATCTGTCTGTCCCATGGTTGCCAGTATTTCTTTTCTTATCTCTCTCTGATGGTCTATGTTAATGGGTAAGTTGCTTTCTGAACTGTATCTTCTAGCAAACAAGTCTGCAGCTTGTTTTCCTCTGAAAAGTTTGCCACCTTCATCCAATGTGATAGTCTGCCTTGGTGAGGAACGCTCTTCATTTAGAGACTTGACTAATCTCCAAAGTTTCCTGCCGTCTTTCTCAAGGTTCAGCGATGCCGTTTTAGTTCTCCAGCTTTTCCGTTTTTCTTCTAGCTTTGTTCTCTGAAACTCTGCTACAGCCTTTTTCCATTTGTTGTGAGTTTCAAGTGAAGGCTGAGACTCTGCGTCCTTTCTAGCCCTGTCCATTGCTTCCTGACGTTCTTGGAGTGTGCTGGACCAGTATGGTATGTAGTTACGCCGGCATCCTTTGGGAATGGTTTCTTTTGCAGCTTGTAGTATGCATCTGTTGAAGTCTTTTACCACTTCATTAATGTCTCTGTTCTGTACCTTGAGGGTAGACAGCAGCGTGTTCACCTGATGCCTGAATAAACCCCAGTTGGCTTTTTTGTAGTTCCATCTTGTAATGGCTGGGCCTGTACTGAGAGTTGCACTCTGGACAGTAAGAAAGATTGGGCGATGGTCGCTTCCCCCTAGTTGGTCTCCTACTTCTCTACTAATAGATCCAGCTATTTCTGGTGTGGAGAAGGCAAGATCTGGTGTTGAAGTTGTGTGCCATCCTCTGGAGTAGAAGGTAGGAGTATCTGTGGCATTATTGACTAGGATTAGGGAGTGATCATCTTGCCAAGTTTCAACCTCTTCACCTCTGTGATCCAGATGGTTATAGCCCCAGCTCTGGGAGTGGCTATTAAAGTCTCCAACTGCTATAAAGTTGGTGGCTGGTACCTGTATAGTGCTGAGACTCAGGGGTTTGTTGTTCGGACAGTAATAGTTCAGGAGTTCTATTTCCATCTTGTCTACCTTTATCTGCAACAGCTGATATTCTGCTCCATCCATAAAGGTTTTCCTTTCGTGTGCAGGAATGTTATTCCTTACAAGAGTAAGTACTCCTCCTTTTCGTCTATCTTTTCTGTCAGATCTGAAGCATTGATATCCCCTTATTTTAAAGGTTTGATCTGCTTTCAAGTGAGTCTCTTGGATACAGCAAACACTGACTTGCTTCTCATACAAGATGTTTTCCAGCTCTGTCTTTTTGCTGTATCCAGCCTGCTTGCTGTTCACTCCCTCTGCATTCCAGTGCATCATGACAAGTGGCACTCTGGGTTTCTCTTTTTCTGTTTTGTTTTGGTCAGTAGTTCTCCTCTGCCATCTGCTGACTCCACAAGACGGTCTAGAGGGTCCTCCAGTAGCTGAGGGTGGGCTCTGTCGAGGCTCAGAGCCCGGCACTGCACCTGCCTGGTGGAGCTCCACAGGGCGAGCACCAGTACGAGATTTATTTGACGGTGTACTCTCCATAGAAAAAAAAGCGAGTTGCGTGATACTGTGGTTTCCGGTGCGCCTTCTGGCCCAGTATCTACGACTTTAGCACCTGTTCAACGGGAGAGTGGGCTCATCCCTAATCTGTTTAAGTTCCCAGTAGTAGACTATTCGCAAGCAGCCTGGGGGTGTCACTGCTCTGCGCGGACCTTGTTTACCGAGGCGGCGTCCGAGCTCGTATGGTAAAAATATGGTTGCGTTATCTCCAAAATAGCCCTGTCTTTCCTGCCATCCTGCAACTTTGAGTTAGGGAGTTCTGAGCTCCAGTCTCTTTCCCAGGCATTTTATCCTGGCCTGGCACGCATACAGGATACCACTTCTGGTTCTAAGTTAGCAGTTGGGGATAGGTGGGGTAGCACACTGTGCATTCCCCGTCATCCAGGGGCTCTCCAACTATGCAGAGCTTGCACAATGCTGTGCTCTGGTTCTGGGCTGTCCCAAGGAATCCTCACGTCCTGCACAGGGCCACTTCCAGATAGATACCCACCACCTGCCAACCCTCCATTGTAGAAATCTCCTGCATGCGGCCATCCAGTCAAGAGCCAGTATTAAGTCTGGTGCCCAAGTGATCCCCCCAAGCTCAGTGTGCAATGCTTGGTTCTCATCATGCTGCAACACAGGGGGGATTGTGATGCTCAGCCATCTCTCTCAACTCTGCACCGATAAGTAACATCGGGGACTTAACTGTGCCTCAGTACTGGGAGGCCCCGTTTCCGGGTACAACACACACAGCCAATTGAGGCAACGGTCGCCGTGGACGTGTCTTCAGTGGGGAAGTTGTGGAGTCTTCCTGTCCATGTTCTTGCACATCCTAACACTGCCCGCAAGACATCGGAGGTTTGGAGAGTGGCCTTCTCTGAGAGGTGGTGTAAATGGTGTAGGAAGGACAACCATAACACCGAAGTTTGTAAAAGGAAACCTTCTAACCTTGCTGCAATGAAATCGGGGAACCAGAGATTAAAGGTTAAACATACTGGACAGCAGGAACCTTATCAACCCCCAGTTTGTGAGGATGTTGTTTGTAACGGGGTCACCATAAGGTGCCTATATGATACAGGTTTGGATTTTGATTCAGTTGTGAGTTCTAGCCTAGTGAACCCAGGTCAGTATACCACCGAAACAGTGGAAATACAAGGGGCGACTAAGGACATACCACTCATGACACTTCCCATCGCAAGGATAACTGTGAAAACTAGCTATGTGGAAGGAGAAATCAGAGCAGCAGTGATAGATGAACCAATCTACCCTCTGATAGTGGGGTGTAGATATGTCTTCTTGGGGAATCCCAAGAGACCTGTGATCATGGCGACAGTGCAGACCAGGTCACAGTCAAAGGAGGAAGAAGGTGAACCTATAAATGCTCATCCAGAGGAGATGAGGAAGGCGCAGGCTGAGGATAGGACACTCAAGCCATGTTTTAAAAAATTGCCCAAATGTCACACACCTCCAAGCAAGGGAGATTATTATATGAAGAATAAACTGATTTATAGGAGGGCTGGAACTGGATCCAATGGTCAGGGACAGCTGGTACTTCCTAAAATGTATAGGGCAGAGGTAATAAGGAGCTTACATGTTGGAAAAGATGGGGAGCATGAGAAAATAGGTACTATCATCCAAAAGGTGGCTCAAAAATATTATTGGCCAGATGAAATGGTTGACATTGAGAATTTTGTAGAAGCATGTGGCATATTACATGAGGGAACACCCACAAGTGGGGAAATTGATCAGGACATAGAAACGCCACGGGGCAAACTTAGGACTGAAAATAAAAATAAATTTAAAAATGTAGACAAAGTAGAATGGGAACCCCTTTTTCACACACAGTCTTCAATTGAATGTTTGAGAATGGCCACTATGCGGCGAGTACAAAGAGTAATTCTACCCCAGATAAGCCGACAATCCCTCGGTCGGAATTATGTGAACTGGAGGAAGAAAAAAGAGAGCCAAGATCTCTCACAAGGAAATTTAAGTGGGGAGAAAACCCCAAGAAAAGAATTGGTAGTGGACGATTTGTGAGTGATGATTCAAGGAAGAAACGTCCTCACTACAAGGCTTCCAATGTAAAGGACCTGGCAGGTGCCATGAAAAATAAGTTTGTAAAATTACAAGTCCATATGTAGCCTTGTTAAGGACGTGGACAGATCAGAAGGCAGAGGAAACTGTTACCTCATCATATAACTATGTGAACGAGCTGACCACTCGTCTGAAAGCTGGATGGAAACTGGCAAATGATAATTTGAGACAAGCCAGGAAGAAACATGCAGCTTATTTTAATAAGAAAGCAAAGGACAGAGAATTAGCGGTGGGAGAGAAAGTGCTTCTTCTACTACCCGGCAGCAATAATAAGTTGCAAATTGGATGGCAAGGTCCATATACAGTTCTAGAGAAGGTGTCTAGAACAAATTATAAAATTGACAAAAAGGGGAAGGAGAAAATATATCATGTGAACCTTTTAAAGAAGTATCTGGACAGACAAATCCAAGAAGGCACCCCTTTACTGACCTTGGCTATCGCAACCGAAATGAAAAAGGAACCACTCACCTCATATGAATACCCCCTACACTCCTGTGAGACAGCCGCACAGGTAAAAGTCAGTAAGCACCTGACTAAAAATCAGAGGGAGAGAGTTCAACAGGTTCTGGAGGAACATACAGATGTGTTAACAGACAAACCGGGGCATACTAATTTGCTAGAGTATGATATGAAGCTGGTAGACTCAACACCAATCTGTATGAGAGCCTATTCTGTTCCGTTCACTAAGGAGAAAGCATTGAAAGAGGAGATAGATTATTTGTTGAAAGAAGGGATTATTTCTCACAGTGAATCTCCTTATAGCTCCAGTGTAGTTTTGTTGAGGAAACCGTCTGGGGAACATAGACTGTGCATAGATTACAGGAAACTGAATGCTGTCACAAAAGGTCAGGTGGATCCATTACCGGACACCAAACAGTTATTTGCCAGACTGAACAAGGCAAAATATTTTTCGAAGGTGGATCTTAGTAAAGGCTATTACCAGATTCCAGTGAAGCCTGAGGTTCGACCTTATTTAGCTTTTAGCACCTCGGAAGGGCATTATGAATTCAACATGTTGCCATTTGGATTGAAAAATGCTCTGAGTGTATTTTCTAGGATGATGCGCAAATTGTTGGATCCCTTGAATAATCCATGTATCACGAATTTCATGGATGATATCCTCATCGCTACAGAAACATTTGAAGAACACGTTAACTCTCTGAATATGCTATTTGATAGGCTCAGAGAAGCAAACTTGACTGCTAGACCAACAAAATGTTGTATTGGATGCAAAGAGTTGGAATTCTTGGGATATACTGTATATCAGGGTAACATGACCCCTGACCCCAAGAACTTGGAAAAATTGCAGAGAGCACCTAGGCCACAAACAAAGAAAGACGTGCGATCATTCGTGTCGTTGTGTGGTTTTTACCAAAAATATATCAAAAATTTTAACTCTATATGTGCTCCTCTGACTGATTTGACTCGCAAGGGAAATCCAGATAGAATTGTTTGGTCAGCGCAGTGTGAATTGGCATTCCAAGAGTTAAAGGAAAAACTCACTAGCAAGCCTATTCTCAAATTGTCTGATTTGACTCAGGAGTTTGTGGTGAGAACGGACGCAAGGAATGTGGGCCTGGGGGCTACTTTGTTGCAAAGGTCCTCTTCACCCAATGGGGAACTGAACCCAGTCGCTTATGCTAGCCGCAAGTTGAACAAAGCGGAACAAGGCTATTCCACAAGCGAAAAAGAGTGTTTAGCGTTAATCTGGGTGATAAAAAAGTTCCAAATCTATCTATATGGTAGAACATTCGTGGTCCAAACGGATCATCAGCCTCTCGTATACTTATCACAGGCCAAGCATAAAAATGCCAGATTATTACGATGGTCGTTATTATTACAGCCATATCAATTTACCATTGAATATATTCCGGGGTCACAGAACGTCGGTGCAGATTTCCTCAGTAGGCACCCCTGTGATCAAATTTAGAGTATTCAGCAGGCGTAAAGAGTTAATTTTATCTATGTGTATCACTGGTTTTGGAACTTGCATTAGTGCATGTTCTCAAGTGGGGAGATGTGTGATGGAATACATTGATACAGCGATAAAATCATCCATTATAAATATAAAAGTTAAAATAAAATGTAGGGATAAAATATAGTTATGATACGCTGCTGCTTCTTCGCCCACGCCACAAGCGCATTGATTTTGGCAGACCGTACCCTCGTTTTCTAGTGTCATTGAAAAAAAACTATTTATAACATAGGGACACGAAAGGCCTATTCGTTCAGACGGGGTAAGAAAAGGACGGAAGAGAAAAATGATGCCGTCTGCAAACGGGGTTTGAATCTAAGTCTAGCATACGCGCGAACTTGTAGTTAGTTGTTTGAAATACGACGAAAGTTAAAAAATGTTCGTCTATTGGGTCACGAAAACAGGCTTAGCTCTTATTGAGAATGACGTAATTCCCAACGTAATACGGACGATTCTCGTATTTAGCTTGAAAATAGCGGTAACAGAAGTGAACGAGTGGTAGTTTATAGATTTCAAGACTAACATGAGAAAAAAAATGGAATTCCTTATTAATAGGTTTAGAACCACAAAAGTTAGCTAGTTTAAGAGCTTATCTTTTCCTGATAAATAATATGCTTTCAAATAAAAGGACGGACAGATAACTCGGAAGTTATTGACAAAAGACTGATTTGTTCGGTGCAGACTAGCAGACAGATGTTCGTTTTGCAGTCACTAGCGGTTACATTTTGATGCGTCCTTGAGTAAAAGCAGGAAAAGGGTCATGTGTTCTGTAGGAAAAGGGGTAGACACGGGGTAGAAATTATGGGATAGCTCAAACTGAATATTGTTTTTTTTTGTGTTGGGCCAAAACCAAGTCCATTTTTGGGGAATGCCAAGTTCGGACAGACCAACCGACAGAAATACACTACACATTGGACCAAATTTGGACCTTAGTGTAAAATTTTGAATTTAAAAAGCTTGGCTTTCCTATCTGATTGGTCAACACAGTTAAGATTATTAGAAAATTGGACGGCTCGTTGCCATTTTGTTTAAGACTGTCCATAGAAGCAGATCGTTGATGCTGTGAAGTGTGACGTCCACTGAATATAAATAAATAATATAAGGAATACGGACGCCATAGTCCAGCCAGCAACTCAGCTGAGTTTGTGCTATTTCAACGTACCTGTGTGTTTTCTTTTGAATTGTGGTAAGACAGAAATTATTAACCTTTTTATTTAACAATTCTGAGTGAGTGATACTGCCATATAATGAAAAATGATTACGACAAGTGAGTACTTATTCTAGGTCCCCAGCCAACTGTTACAGGGCCTAGAGGTTGAAATATAATATGATAAACTATCAGAAATGTAGAATACAGATGTTTCTTTTCAGGTGGTCAGGTGGAAACATATCACCCACCTTATTATATGGAAAGAAGAGATTAATGATAATATTTCAGATGCAGTGCAGGCCTTAGAGGAGAGGAATGTGAAACTAGTGCTACTTGATAACAGCATTAATGTAGATGTGCTGGGTCGGTCAGAGAGATCTGACCCTGTCTTTTATTTCAATGTATTAATGCTTGTAAACATGGTGGATTAGGTATTATGTTAAGACCTAGCCTAATTTTGTGGTTTCAGAGTTTCTTTGTCTGGCACTGTGCTAGTGCCAGATATTCTGAAGAGTACAACACTGTATGAAATGAGATGCCTACCATACTACCTCAGCGCATGTGAGGAGTGGGCCTAAGGAACAACTATCTTCAATCGTCACAGGCCAGATAAGTGTTATAGAACTGGCCTGCTGAGATTCATCAATGAGTACTAAATAATATAAATTCCATTGTGTAACTAATAAACTTTTCCACCATCAATCCTGTTAAGAGCAAATGAACACTATTAAATAAAGGACTGGGTATGATGAAAATACCCCGACCCGACATCAAGCACTAGTTAACTCTTAGTATACGAGCTGCCTTTCATGACTACCATTACAGATTTTGCAATAAATAATTTATTTATAAAGATAACATAAGTGTTATATATCAAAATGTGAAGAAATGAAACCCCTACATCATGCACGTAACTAAATTGATCAGTGGTTTGAAACATGCATTCAGCTATAAATTTTCGCTATTGACGGGGATCGATCATCGGCCTCTCTAGAAGGCCGCTCGTATACTAAGAGTTAATAAAGACTTTAGTTTTAGTACTAATATTAGCAAATTTAAATTATGTATATGTACAGGTCTTTCATGTGTTTACTTGATCATATGTAATTTTATTGAAAGTGATTCATATTGAGTTGAAAGTCCTGACCAGAAGAAAACTAGGTTCAGGACAAAATAAATTTGAAAAAAATTGTAAATTACTAAATTTTAACCACAGTGTCAGTTGACTTAATCATAGAGATTAATATTAGTGTTTGTGTGTGTGTTTGTGTACTTAATTACCAGCACACCACATTTTCATTACCCTAGACAGTAGACGTAGCTATCAGACATACTAGTCAAGAATAAGTCTGATTGAGGTCGTAGGGTGGTAGCAGCAAGGTACTCTGTAAACTCACATAAACTGTTATCCTCAGGGACCTTCGCAGCTGACCTCATTCAGTACACTAAGTAAACATAGCAACAACACTTAATAACATCAAAACCCACCACACCATTGCTAGCCGGGATCTGCTTGCTCGTAGCAAGCGAGGGGACATGCACACCATCGTGGCTGGCGGATGCTGGGGCTGGGTTAGCCATGTCCTCGGGGGAGACCCCAGTGCCATCACGGGAGCAGTTGTGCTTTGGACCCCTGGGGGAGGGCGGGAGAGAGGCTGACCGGGGACGGCCTGGCGGGGGACTGTGAAGGCTGGGATGCGGGGGGTGGACCGGGGTTGGGGCACTGTGCGAGGGATGGCCACCGGCCGAGCAGAGTGGAATCAGTTTGTTGCTGCCCTGCAGGACGCCACTGGGCGTGATGGCCACTGACTGCTTTGACGGTCGGCGGCTAAGGATCAGCTATTGGCTGACTGCATGCAGGCGAAAGTCAAAGTCAGGTTGCCAGGCATCTAAACGTGCATCAGAGTACCATCAGTCGACTTTGGCACCGGTTCCAAGCCACTGGCTCAGTTGAAGACCGGCATCGCAGTGGACGACCCTGAGTGACAACAGCAGCGGAGGATCGCTTTATTCGGCTTCATCACCTCAGAGACAGGTTTACAGCAGCTTCCTCAACTTCCAAGTCATTGCCTGCAGGACGTCATGAGTCTGATCAAACTGTCCGGAATAGACTGCATGACGCTGGACTTTGGGCACAACGACCTCACCTAGGACCTGTCCTTACGCGCCGCCATCGCCAAAATCGACTTCTTTGGGCCAACCAGCATCGTCCCTGGGCAGCTGACAATCAATGGAGACGTGTCTGGTTTAGTGACGAACCTTTCTTTTTGTTGCAGCGTCATGATAGACGGCGTAGGGTCTACCGTAGGCGAAATGAACGTTTTGCCCAAAATTGCCTTGATGAAGCTCCGCCGCATGGTGGTGGAGGTGCAATGGTGTGGGGAATGATCAGTTACAACGGAAGGAGTCAATTGGTGCACATTGAAGGAGGCTTGAATGCGCAACGATACGTCAGTAAAATTCTTCGCCCCCATGTCCTTCCACTTTTGGCTGCCCAAAGGTCTGTGTTTCAACAGGACAAAGCCAGACCCCATTGTGCACGGTTGACCATGCAGTTCCTGACTGCCAACAATATTCTCGCCCTTCCCTGTCTCCAGACATGAGTCCGATTGAGCACCTGTGGGATGAGCTGCATAGACGTGTTTGTCGCCGAGACGTTGCTCCAGCCAATCGTCGTGATCTGTTCCAGGCACTCCAGGAAGAGTGGGCAGCCATCCCACAGGCCCACATCAGACGTCTGATCGCATCCATGCCCAGGAGATGCCAGTCGCTTATCGATGCAAGAGGAGGCCACACGCCATACTAACGGGAAAGCCCGTAAGCCAAAAAACTCTCGTGACCCAGATGCAAAACAACTGTCAATTGATTGGTTGAACCCTAAGGTATTCTTGTGTGCAATTTGAACAATTAACTCATTAAATTAAAAAAGTTATTGAATGTCAAAATTATGGCTATGTGTGTGCCTTCAGTAGCTATGCGTTTCTTTTTTTGAACTGTACAGTTTGTGTAATTACTGATATCATGTGATCTGCGGATAAGCAGGACATATTCGCAAGTTTCAAAATATAAGAACTGAGACAGACGAACTTAGCTGACCCTGAATCGACCCTGAAGTGTTGGATGATATGGTACGACCCTTTGTAACGACCCCTTCGGATAACATCAGTGCCCCCGAATATTGTGGTAACTCTTTGTCAAACGGGATTTTTTTTTCACCTGGACTCATTAGCTATGCAACCTTTCCACGCAGATGGTCAACACGTTTACTGATTAATATGTGGACAGTTTATCTACCGTTCATTCTGGTCATCGCATTGATTTAAGGAGAGGTTAAATCACGCCCACGAATATCTCTTGAGCAATCATATGCAGTTATTTTCATTAACTTGGCCAGTGGGGGGCGTTGCCAACATCAAACGATAGTAGCGACCACGATCAAAGACACGGAAGAGATCTCAGGAAAGACTAGCGGCACGCTATCAAAGAGGCAGTAGTGGTCCCTGAAACGCAACGCAAGTTTCCTGCCGGTATTTCACTTCTCGGTGTTAATCACAGAACGATCGCAGTGGGAGCGCACGGGAAAGCCGTCGCGAACGCAACGAGCGGAGATACAGAAGACCAGGGGCGGCATCTCTCTTTAGTCTGGCGGTCAGATCCCCTATAGTTTCCTGAGATCTAAAAAGGTGTCAATTTTCTCATGTCCCACTCATCTTACATTCTATGTTAAATATATACAGACCATGAAGAAATGCATGTTATCACTCGTTGGCCAGACCTTGACAGAAGCACTAGCTATATTTGAAATCGTGTTAGATTTTCCCCTGGATTTTCATATATATTTGCAGTGAATTCTATTCTGTGCAAAACGGTAAAATATAATTGTGTAAAGTGATCAGTGGTCTAGTTCATTCATTCTATTTCACTGGATTTTGTGTTAATTTAAATCTATTAAATTAAACCATCTCAATAGTTCCAGTTGTAAATGTAATGATATATCTGTTATATTATTTCCAAAAATAGTAGAGGCTTAAATGCTAGAGTAACTTTTAAAGTCGCGAAGGAATTTATAAGTAATAAATTTAGTTAAGTCCTATATATATATATAGATGTGTGTTTTAACCATTAGAACTCGCGCAGTGTTTTATTAAATACATAATTAAATACGTGAGGGTATATATATATATATAGATAGTCTTAACGGGAAATTCATCGCGCTTTAGAATGTTATTTGATTTTTCAGTATATTACATGTCTTTTTCTTTCATACAGAGTGATCGTAACCTTTGCGATCCCAGCAATAAAGAAATCATACATCTTAAAACTTCCAGACATATTGATGAAACATTTTTTTAAATTTAATCTTGTGGCGGTCCGATGCGGCCTAGCTATCATAATTACATGAAAGAAAGCCTACCCAAGAACATTTAAATAAATCATCAAATTAAATTTCAACCTGTAAGATGAACAGTTGCCAGTAGCGATATTTTATTTACTGCTCTGTTGTGAGAGAGTACCTATTTACCTCGGCCTAGGTTTTCCTCACTGGATTTAAAACTTAGCGGTCAGTTGCTGTCATCACGCCTTGAAGGAATTTTACCACTAGCGGGAAATTAAAGAGACCACTTCATTTTCACCACTGTATCGAACTGTGTCAGTGCCATCCCATAGACTCTTTTTTTTTATACAATAAAACACAAGAACTCTTAGGCTTCAAGTCCGGCGATAAGTGGGAATATTTGCTATCAGCAAACCTCGCTACATCTGGGGCGGGACATCGAGGTACTAGACATTTTCACATGTCAAGAGTGTAATTGCTGTTTATATAATTCTATGGATTGTCTGATGCTGCAATCAGTAAGTGTGTGTGAGTATATGAGTGTGGATCCTCACGCGCGTGCATGAAGGACAGGTGATTTAATTTTTGAAAAACCATTTTGTTAACTTGCCTACCGGGTAATACATTTTCTGTATACCCTGCCTTGTTCCTTTAAGTGGGATATTTTGTTAACTCTGTGTACCCCCCTCCCTTTCATTTGCTTAGTAAAGGGAAGAACAATTGGGAATAACAGGATTTTTTTCTACCACCCATACCTAATATTGTAACACCTCTTTCAGAGTAATTAAATTCACTGGTGGGTTACATTACCTATGTTCCTGATAATTATCTATCTTTGGACTGGGTTTATCTTTGTCTAATACAAGCGGGAAGGGCTTAGTCGATACCAATCTTCTTCAAACACCCCCCCCCCCCCCCCCCACCTTGTTAGTTGTATTTTCTGTACTTATGATATTTTTATGTAACACTGGATATTTGTTTGTGATTTGATTTTAAGGTTAATAAACATCATAAACGTATTTAGTACTGTGTTGGAATACCCAAAGCCCAAATTTCCCCTATTTGTTTAATATAGTTTGTATTCATGTGCGTCTGTGTGTTTGAAGCACCAAATTGGTGTGAGCGCAGGTGTGTGTCTGGAGACTGGCAAATAATTGTTTTGACCAGGAGAGTCTGAAGAGAAGATTGAGAGGAACGATTTGTCATAAATAAGTCTGTCTTTACTCTCCCCAGCACTCTGTGAAGCAACTATTTACTCTCTACATTTTCTATCACTGAGCTTTCATCATCATTCTCCACTCTAAACCGGACCACCATTTCTAAGACTCTTTCTCTCAAAATAAACTTACGACAAGAACAGTCAGTGTCTGGACTGTATATCAAGTTTTTGTTACATCATTTCTGTCAAATGTCCCACATTTGTTCTGTGTGTAACAAGAGAGTGTGTCAATAGTGAAGGTGGCACAAGCCTGCTATTTATAACCCTAGGTCCCTGTCACAGTGGGCACTTGAATACACTATCCCATTACTAAAAATGTATAACTCTGGCCAGATGCTACTCTGAAACTCCTGAGACATAAGCCTGTATGTTCAGTCAGTATCATCTCAATAACATTAAGAAATCTAGTCACATGCCCATCCAAATTCAATGAGACAGGAAATCTTGAATATCATTAACTGTAATGTCTTAAAAATTGCCATGTTTCGAATATGATTTTTACAGTCAGATAATAGGAAGAAAATGTCTTAATTATTAATAATCAGCAAGGTGAACGTTTCTGTATTATGTTATGCAAGAGTACATATGTCTTGCTGTTTAAAAATAATTTACTTTTAACTGTTCAAATAATAAAACAAAATTTGTAGTGTCCTGAATTGTGACCCACCCTGTGTATTTTTTCAACTCATTTCAATTGAGAATCACACCAGAAAATATGAGTAACAACGTAATACCTGAATGGTTTCCATTAATGATGCAACTTTCTTCTCATCTAGAATGGAAGGAATTGGCCGAATCAAAACTCTCATTGGAACATCATGGACTTCAGAGATGTGGGCAGCATGAACTGTTTCGTGATCAGACAGCGCATCTTTTCTCCCAGTATGCCCTCCTTGAGTGCTCGAAACTGCTTCTATGGATGCCATGTTTGGTGAAATTTTATTGTCTCTGCAAAACTGGGATTCAGAAGAGTGTTTGTGTACGCCAACAGTGTTTACTGAAGATGTAAACTGTCGTGGTTCAGCGTGAGAAGTGATATCAGCTGAACAGTGAGCTGGTGCTGTCACCCAATAATTTATGAAAGGCGTCTTGTATAGACCTTCTAATGGACGGTTACCACACACATGACTATAATCGTCTGAATGAGCAGATACTGTGAATTTTGTATTCTGGGGACAACTATTTACGACTGTAATAACAGCAGCTGCTGTAAAAAACTCGAACGCCAGCACAAAACTCATTGACTTCACATAACATTCGATTTAATATGTGTCTTAATTTGCACATTACACAAGTGTACTTATTAAACGGATCTGGAGAAAATGCTGAATCACTGACAATTTGTGTGTGGCAAACCAGCCGGTTTTGTTTATACCACCGAGTAATGTACCTGATTTTTGTATAAATGAGTTCCACAGTCAATGGTACCAAAGTCGGACAAAATTAATTTCGTCTTCTACTTTCCAAGGACAACGACACTATTCTTCTTTCTCTCTTTTCTTTCTGAATATGCAGTTTCTTAACTTTAAAAAAAAAATTATCTACGTCGACCTGTGTATTTAAAAGTCTATTTGCTTAGAAGGTCATTTTATATTCTCGTTTATTACATTTTTTTTTCTGCTAGAATATTAAATGCTTCTGCGGCTTGAGAGAGGTAAAATTAAAAATTAAATTACAATGAAACAAAAATATTAAAACAGGGTCCCGATAGTTAATTATTATGGTTCAGAATCGACATCGTTACACTTCGGACAAACACATAAGTACTCAGTTTCCCTCAGCATATGTCGAAGGGTGTGTGATACTGCCTGTTCTTGTAGCGCGCTGTCTGTACGCATGGTAAACACATCTGACCCATCCTGTCATGCGTCCATTCCTGTTAGTTTTTCGGTTGGTGTCAATTATGTTAGCAACCTTTGTCTTGTTGATTAATCAGTGTAGTCAAACATTGGTCATTTTATGGTCTCGCGTACATACTTTTATGAATCACAGTCCTACCACCTATCTCGTTAGCCGGTCAGAGCAAGTTTGAAGTAAGTTTTGTCGGCAGGTCACTTTTAACTTGTAATACCGGAATATAAAGCGTTTATTTGTCTACTGAGTAGAGCTGACAAGAAGTTATAGTGAAAAAAAAACAAACTTTTTTTCGTGTTTACATTGATAAACATATACGTATATATAGACAGACATTTATAGTGTAGAAAAACAGAAGTGTGAAGGACATGCAGATATCAAATATGAGTTTCAACAAACGTGTTTACTTGAGTGGTGGTACAAAACAGAATAAGAGATTTGAAAGCAATTCAGCCGTTAAAAGATTGACGTAAATTACGCATTTTTAGAGCTATCTCCAAAATGCGCAAGCCAAATTGTGAATGAGGCGGCACTTGATACTTGTTATTTGCTTGCTGAAAACGTCAGTGGTATTGCTAGCAATTTTTTTTTTAGAAAAGTAACGTTGCCGCTGTTGAGAAAAATGTTTTATAGTGATTTTATTACACATGCAGATGAGGATATAAAAATGCAAGAAATGAGTACTAACTCGATGCTAGCATATAGACAGCACAAGAATCCTTCGCAGAAAATAAAAGATTTATCATTTCAAATGGATCTTGTCGACCAGAGGGACCGTCTCCCATTGACAAAGAAACAGGTTTTTCCCTTCTCTGCCTATTTTTATGAAACAAAAATGATAGGCCTAAAGCTGGATTGAAAATGTCGCGGTGTTATTCAGAGTTACTTGATTGTGCTTACTGCGAGCCATGTTGGTTGTTTGCTGAAAGAAAATACCAATATTTTCAACCACCTTTGGTTGACAACATTCTAGATCACGAAAGTTCTTAAATTCATCATAATTCGTGTGCAATATATGAACTTTGGCGTCTTAAAAAAAACTGTTCACAGAGATCTCGAAGCGCAAGAACTGAATGAAAAATCGTTTTGGCCCGAATCATAAATATAACACTTACATTAGATACGTGTAATCTCCCATTTAGATGGCAGCGTGAAGCAATTGGGGGTGAAGGAGGTCGAAATAGTAATTTTTTTTATTCATTGTTGAATTGCTTGCTATGTTTGATCTTGTTTTGAAAGAACAGATTTCGAAATCTGCAAGGTCAGTTCCATACTTAAGTCCTCAAATTCAAAATGACATTACAATAGATGACCAAGCCATAATAGTGTACAACTTATATGCCCACTCCCATCCCCCTACCTCAGATAGAGATCTTTCACTATGGACATTAAGTGCACCAACTGCCTGGTTGTTGGTGTTTTCACAAGCCACTCAGAAATGTGAGGTTATGCGGAAACTGATACCCGTGGCATTGAGGTCGAGGACTGGGAAATTGACACCAATCTACAACTGATCAACAAAGGAGATGACACGCCCAGCTTCTACTCAAGAAGGTGGCAATCAGCCTCAACACCCGACCTTGCCTTCTCAACAGAAGGCATCAGCCGCAAGAACGAACGCAATGTGCTCAACCAGTTGGCTGGCAGTGAACACAGACCGATACATTCAACTTTCATAAACCATTACCCTGTTGGAAATACAAAAACGCCAAATGGCGCATATTCTCAGTAATGTCAGATAAATACTGTGGACAAATAGACACCCAAAACAACAGAATGGGAGAAATAGCTGATGAAGCAAAAAGCTGGGTTTGGCCCAAACAAAAATGGGACCGGGTTTACCTTCCCTCTTTGATCCCCACTCTCTCAGCCAGACGGCAGTGATGCAGCCTGTTTCCAGGACCACCACGTGGAGGTAGAGTAGGGTCTTGGTCAGCTCTGGTTCGCTGACCCTGACGCAAGCAGTCAGCTATGGGTCGCTGACTGTATTCCACTTTTGACGCGTCTTAGGTCCAAAGCAGTTCTGAAAGCCATAGAATCACTGCAAGGGGGACGAGAAAAGTTTATAAACCATACTGGACACAAAAACTCAAAGAACTAGAAGAACAAGTGACAGAAGCCAGAAAGAAAGCAGAAAAAGACAAAACTGTTGAGGACAACATTGCTGCAAAGTACAGGAAAACATTAAACTATTCAGCAAAATACAGCTGGGTTAAAACAACAGAAGCCCTTAACCTTGACAAAGATGGTAAAAAAATTATGGAGGCTCGCTGTTACGCACAGATTCTTTTGTAGGCAATGAATATATATATATATATATATATATATATATATATATATAAATATATATATATATATATATATATATATATATATATATATATATATATATATATATATATATATATATTATATATATATATATATATATATATATATATATATCTATATATATATATATATATATATATATTTATATATATTTATATATATTTATATATATTTATATATATTTATATATTTATATATATAAAGATATTTATTTGTCTGTTAACACTTTTTGTTGTTAGTCAAAGGTACATAACCCTTGATTTAGTTGTTGGTACATTTTATTATATCTGTTACCTTCTCTTGGGTCTTATATGAATACTAAGATTTACGTCGGCCCATCTTGAGTTGAACTCTGGGGGTCACGCGCTTCTGCGCAGGTGTCGAATTGAGGTTGTCGAGAGAGACTTCCGTGATGATGGGCGGATCCTGATCGCTGTCGGACAGAGGTCCGAAGATTTGTTCTATGCTGTGAAATTATGGGGGAAGGCGACATCGTCTGTGTGACTATTATGTCTATGTTCCTCCCCAGAATATATTCTTAGCGCCAAAGGATGGCGTGTGCTATTTTTCTAGTGTTTTCTAGGATGTTAAGGTAACGAAAGACATTTACTGAACTTTTCGTTATGCCTAGACCTGCAGCCAGGGATATGGTCTGCATATGAGTGGGCTGAATTCTTTATTGACGACATTGTGCTAGCAGCACCAATATCTATTATGTACATTGCATTATTATATATATATAATCTACACAGCATTATCGATGTTTATGAACAGAGCCCTTTACTTATGCTTCATTATGCATCTTCGCAGTGAGCGACGCTCACTGGAGATAGAAGCCATTTTGGATCTCGCCTTTGCCTAAGCGGATCATCGTTCGGAGAACAGGAATGCCTTATTATCTGATAATGGTACAGAGATCTATCTACTATGGTAACCCACTACTGTGGTTTAAGATTGTCGTCACATAAGCCTACTGATTTACGAGTTGTAATTCCTCGACAGAAGAGGTTCTGTCAGGGAGCCATTGATGATAAACATTTGCTAACATTAACTGACGCGATCAGTCAGTTAGGCTTGGGAGTCAATACAACTAGAACCCTGAGGGACTAGCTACTAATGTTCTGTTGTATCCACATTCTATACGAATGCATATTTGATGTCGTAGACCATTTTTTCAAGCATGTGATGTTGTTGCCAAACTGTTCCAGTGACTATATATGTGTCGTCAGAGTTTGCGTCCCATTAAACTGTATGAAACTGTTAACAGTAGTTCCAGACATCATTGACTTCTAGATACGAGTGTATGAGTGCATTGTTACCTATCAACTCTACAGAACAGTACACCCATTCGCGTTACTCACATCTGTACTCTCACTCAACATAAACACTGTCCCTTGTCGGGGCCTTAATACTCCATGGACAAGGTGACCTGTATGTCCAACACTGTGTCGGTTCGAGTTGACCATCAACCTTCATCAAGATGACTAGTGCACACAAACTACATGCACCACAGTCACCCTTATCAATGTAATGTACCGGTGTGACGCCTTTGCATGTACAGTTTGCAGTCTACATTTATCAGTGTGGTGGCTTCATGTACACAGCATTTTCCAGTGATAAGAAGATATACACTTATCACTCGCCAAAGCCTTAAATAATGAAGAATGCAAAAATTAAAGAAATAACCCTTCAGCAAAATGACAAAATGCTCACAAAGAAAGAAGCAGCAAATGTCTTCGCCCAAAAGTTTTCACAGGAGAGCCAGATACATGTTCCACCTGACAGAAAACAAGATATTATCAAAAAGATAGAACTTTACAAAAATATAACAACTGTTCTAGAACAGCACATGGCAGTAAACCTCACAATGAGGCAGCTATTGTATCCCTCAAACAAAAGGAGTCACCTGCTTAAAGGGCTAGGGCCTATTGATAAGAAAACTCTCCTGAAGATTATGATCTATAGCTGGAGGCGTGGTATTGTGCCGCAGGCCTGGAAAGAAACAATGCCAATCTCGATTCTCAAAAAGGATAAAGACCGAATGGACCCCGACTGCTATAGATCCTTCAGCCTCCTAACCTGTACGGGAAAGCTTATGGAGAGAATGATCAACACCAGCTGAACTTTGCTCCTCGAAGAATAACAAATTCTTCTGCAACAACAAGCAGGCTTCAGGCAACACAGGTCCACAGAGGACCAAGTCACCTACATTGCACAGGAAATCAAAGATACTCCCCAGGAGGGAAAACATACATTAGCAGTTAGGGTAGACATGGATAAAGTATTTGATAGAGTCTGGAAAGATGGGCTCAGAGTTAAAATGCTTAATGGGAGCCGCGCTAGCGTAGTGGTTACCACACTGCGCTGGCGACCGGGTGACCCAGGATCAAACCCGGGCAAGGACATTTGAAGATTTGGGTACCTCCAAAATCGGCGAGTATCTGCCTGAATGGCAAGGGACATCTGTCTCTGTGCAAGAAAAAAGAGATAATCACGTAAAACCAATCTCAGGTTAGATATAATAACCTGAGATTTCGCCTCTCGATTATTAGCGGGCGTACACAAACAAAATGCTTGGATCCGTCACTATGTAACAGACAGAACAGCAAGAGTAGAGGTGCATGGACTAAAAAAAAATACAATATTTGAGCAAGGTGTCCAGCAGGGTGGGGTCCTCTCCCCCACACCCTTCCTTTATATACACGAGTATATAGATATATATATCCGGCGTGATGCTGACCACATCACCCCTAGTGTGCCGATGGTCAAGAAAATATGGGCCTAACACCATATTCCCAATATGCCTCAATGGGCGTGTAACTGGATCCTTTACCTTTTATATATATATATATATATATATATATATATATATATATATATATATATATATATATATATATATATATATATATATATATATCAGTGGAAGTGTACACAATTCACACTCTGCTGATGATGTGGACTTCAGAAAAAATACATCACCACAAAAAGGGTGCGGATGCAGGATTCACTGTTAGCCCTCGGAGCATAGAAAGTAAAGGCATAGAACTGTCAAAATGTCGAGGAAAAGGCTATAACGGAGAAGCGGTAATGAGCGTGTTTACATTGGAGTTCAAAGACGAATTCTGGACAAAGAAGAGAATGCACTCTACGTTCACTGCTCTGCCCATAATTTGAATCTTGTCGATCAATGATGCAATAAACGGAATATCAGAAGTAACTTTGTTTTTTTATATCCTTTAGCGAATTTATGTTTTCATTGCTAATAGTAATAAATGGTGGGCTCTTTTATCAACTTTCTTCGATTCGACAGGAAGTAAGTCTGGCATAAAATTAAAGCGCTTTTGTTTCACCCGATGGTCATCAAGAAATGAATCATTGCTTGCTGTCAGATTTAGGAACTTCAAGATCATGCAATGGTTAAAAAAAAAGGTAAAGGATCCCGTTACACGCCCATTGAGAATATGGTGTTAAGCCCATATTTTCTCCACAATCGGCATGAAAGGTACTGATGATGATTGATTCTCTCTCACTCATTCCCAAACACACCCAATTTTCCATGCTATCCCACACTTGGTCACTAACTCGATGCCACCAAGAGTTAACAAGATAGTATTGGAAATACAAGGTTTTTTATACATATATTTTGTCATCCTTCCTCTTTCATGAAATTCGTCATTTTCCAATTTAAAAAATATTTTCCACAATCAAATTATACAAAGAATAAGCTAATATATTCACAAAAATATGTACCACATATGTAACGTATAGAGTTTTCACCCCCCACAAAAAAAAATAATTAAAAAAAGGAATTAAACTGTTCTCTGATATTTACCAATAACAAAATGTACAATATTTTTAAGCTAACTCTTTCATAGTTTTAAATCTTAGAAAGTTAACATGTTGCAGTTTACTGGAAAATTTCTTTGGTACAAACCGCTGTATGTGTGTGTCTGAGTGTATGTATCTACGTGTGTATGTATATGTGTGTGTTTTGTCCAGTTTGTCTTGTCATGGTTGTGCTGCAAGAAATTAGAATGACATACAAGACAGTAACACTATAAATAGCAATGAGTATTACATGACATATAATTCATTCTGTGCATGAATTTGGCTGACAAATTAATGCAGCAAATGTATGTGACAAAAATTGCTTTACATTGTCATTGTTTTCCCTGTTCCTGAGACTTACCATTGATAGTTAAGTGATACAATTTTTATTTTTTTATGTTTAAATCAGTTGGTGGTTGTTCATCAGTAACTGTATTGCCTAAAAATTTATTTCCTATAAGTACATGTTCACATAGGTCAATACTGTATTGTCATGCAAGTAAAGATATTCTCTTTTAAATTTTTGATTCACTTCAAACTTATAGATCTGCATAGTCATAAAGTTCTGGTCCGGACCATCAAAATTAGAGCCCAGTTTGGCACTGGCCAGTTTGGCACTGGCCAGTTTGTCTGTCATAAAATGTTAAGCGCAGCACAGGTCGTAGATTTTTATGCCATTCTTCTTCGCTCTCATATAACCACATCTATTTCTCATATAAAGCTGGCAGTCTGTCTCAGGCTTCTCTCTTCACCATACAACTTCTCCCTCAACTGGAGAAGGCCATGCTGCCACCCTGCTCCTCTCATGTAGCCCCCAGTTTTGGAGTACATGTTCTACTGTTTGTTTGTCCTCCCCACATGTTCTACTGTTTGTTTGTCCTCCCCACATGTTCTACTGTTTGTTTGTCATCCCCACATGTTCTACTGTTTGTTTGTCCTCCCCACATATTCTACTGTTTGTTTGTCCTCCCTACATGGGCACATATCTGTCCAATTTTCAATTTGTTGTACAGATGGTGTTTCAGTCTGTCCAATTTTCAATTTGTTGTACAGATGGTATTTCAGTCTGCAATGGCCGGTTCTTAGTCTGAAAATTATCACTTGGTCTCTTCTTGGTAATGTACAGATGGTTCTGCAGTATGTGACTCTGGGTGTTCCTTATGTCATTTTTGTCTATTGTTATTTCTGATTATTGCTTGTATCTCTTCATATGTAGCCCTGTCTTCTGTTTGGATTTTCCTTCCTCCTTTTTTGGCAAGTTTATCTGCCTTCTCATTGCCATAAATATTGCAGACGCAACGGATCCACTGTATTTTACTTGTTTGAATTCATAGCTGGTTTTCATTAGTACTTCTACCAGGCTGTCTAATTCATTTTTTTAATTGTTCCTCAGGGCAGTGATGACTGATGGTGAGTCTATCATTCAATGCCAGGCAACCCCAAAATTTTTTCTTTCTGTTACTGTTGATATTTACTGTTGTGTGTAGTAAATATTGTAAGATATAATGAGACGTGGCTGGCTGTCATACATTCTCACGTTATGAAGTTTAATCACGAAGCCTGAACACAGGATACAAACTCGACATGTTTAATTCGCCATCTTAGAAGTAGGAGGAAGTAGAAGAGTTAGCCTAAGGGCAAGTAACTCTAGTAGGAAAGAAGATAAACATTGAGACAAGATATAGATACATCAACATCCCCCCTTCTTTATGAGTGAACAAAGTCATTCATCCAAGAGGGTTTCTTGCGATCTCTTTGAGGTCTCTTAGGGCAAGATGGTAGGAGAGAATGTTCTTTGCCAGCTTTCCCAGGACTAGAAGTAGCTGGAGTTGAAGGATCAACTTCTGGAAGATTGGAAATGTTCACTTCACTAGTGTTTTCCATGTCTGGCAAAACAACCTGTTGCTCGGGTAGAACTGGAGAGGAGACATCAATTTCCAGGTCCTCTGGATCAGGTGTGAAAGGTGTTGTTTTAGGTCTTTCAGAGAGCCTCTTATCGATCCTTCCAGGTTGCCAGTTTGGTTGTTCAGGGTCTTGATAGTAGACTGGCTGGTGAGACAACTTGGGCAGATCATGAGCAGTTTTATCATAATACGTCTTCACTGATCTGTCTCTCTTGCCTCTACTTTCAGTAACTCTACTGTGAGATGCAACGGGTTTCACTGCAGAAGGTATCAGTGTACGCAGTTTCCTGTTGAACAGTATTTCTGTTGGACTTTGATCAAACCCTTGTCTCGGCGTATTACGAAGTTCAAGTAGTGCCTCATATGCATCTGTGTTGTTTTGAACAGTCGTACTCATCATTCCCTTAATGAGTTTCACAGCAGATGCAGCTAATCCATTGGCTTTATGGTGACCTGGTGCTGATTTAACATGAAGTATTCCCCATCTAGCAGTAAATGATCTGAACTGTGCAGACGTAAACTGAGTACCTTGGTCAGATACAATAACTTTAGGAACACCATAACGAGCAAAATGAGACTTCAATTTCCTGATGACTAACTGTGCTGTCATTGTAGATAGAAAGTCTACTTCAATGAAGTTGGAAAAGTAGTCAATCAGAACAAAATAATATCGGCCTTCTATAATAAAGATGTCAGTGCCAACTTTCTCCCAGGGTGATAAGCCTCTTGAGTGTTGGTTTAAAGGCTCTTTAGTATTCCTTGCCTTCGTTTCTTGACATTCTGGACAACTGTCAGCTATCTGTCGAATCTCAACCGTCATGCCGATCCAAAACAGACAACTTCTGGCCCGGCGCATCATGCTGCCAAATGCAAGATGAGCAGCGTGTAGCTTCTGCTTGATTTCAGGCCTCAGTGCTTTTGGGATAAGAATACGCTCTCCTTTAAGTATTATGCCTTGTTCTGTTGTCAGCGTATCACGAATGTCGAAATAAGGCATAAACTCAGCTGGTACATCCGACTTTTTAGTAGGCCACCCATCCAAAATGGTCGACTTCAACCTCTGAAGCACGCTGTCTTTGAGAGTTTCAGCTTTAATTTTTTCCATCATCCCATCTGGTATTTCAGGTAATCTTACAAGTGCATCAGCTCCTGCATCGCTGTCTTTATCAGCTAAGAAATCCAATGTGACATTATGAATACTAACTCTGGACAGTGTGTCGGCTATAAGAAGATCGGAACCTTGTACCCATTGGAATTCAAAGTCATATCGATGGCTGCACATCAGTAAATTCTGCAGTCTTCGAGGAATTTGACTCAGAGGTTTCTTAACGATGGCTGCCAAAGGTTTATGGTCGTTGATGACTGTAACTTTCCTTCCATAAGTGTACTGGTCAAAGCGTTCCAAACCATATACAACAGCTAAGAGTTCCTTCTCAATTTGAGCCCAGCGTTGTTCTGTTTCAGTTAGAGCTGTTGAAGCAAACTCTATTGGATGACCATTTTGTAGGAGGACAGCCCCAAGTCCATAGCTGCTACTATCAACTTGAATACACAAAGATTCATCAGGATCATAGTATGCAAGTACAGGAGTAGAAGTAATCAGTTTCTTGAAGGCTTGTTCACATTCAGCAGACCAGATAAAGGGAGTATCCTTACGGGTAAGTTCTCTTATTGGATGAAGAACTTCTGAAAGATTGTTGAGAAACTTTGCTAGATACTGTATCATGCCGCAAAATCTGCGAACCTCATGACAGTCCTTAGGAAAGGGCATGTTTAGTATTGTCTCAACCTTTTTCTTGTCTGGTTCAACACCTCGAGCAGTAATAAGGTGACCCATGAAGGTAATTTCTTCTTTCTTCTCTTGAGCTTTAGCTTCATTCAGTTTAATGCCTTTCTCTTTACATCTATGTTTCAGAGCTTTAAGCTTCAGATCATGGTCCTTAATTGCTTGCTGTCTGTTTGATCCACAACCTGCAATAACTATGTCATCAGCAACATTGATGCAACCATGAAGACCTTCAAGAGCTTGTGCTAGATGCCTCTGGAAAATTTCACTGCTTACATTCAACCCAAATGGTAATCTAGATGTTAGCGTCTTTTTATTTGAAAATAGGTTTGTTGAATCTGTCTACTTTTGACATAACGCGAATGGATTCAATTTCTGAACAATGTAGTAAAAAGTCAACTTGAACTTCCAACCAGGGGCACATCAACTAATGCCAAGACGGTATACAGTTCATTCAATTTATTTGACATCATACGGTTGACTAGACGAACATTTAATTCTGACGACGGACAGTTGACTTTCCACCAGACAGCACACAACGTAAGTTTCATATTTAAAATTACAATTAATTCGTTCCGTAAGATAATCTCTTAGGTAACGTCAGACTAGTTATACAGTGTTCATAACATGGCATCCAAGTAAACAAATGAGGCATTTATATACGATAGGTCAATCTTCCACTGTCCTATGACCTTGGCAATGACGGAGAACCTTGTCAGGTCTTCTATATCATATAATGTTCCGATACTACGTATCTCCTTTTAGTACTGGCTCCTTACTTCACTCAATGTAAAAATGACAATAATACAATTTCCTGCCAACGACCTTCGTGGCATCATAGCTTAGATATAGCAAATACTTGAGTCACCTCTGCTTTGCGTGGTACGTATTCGTAACGGCCGAATACTGATTCATATCATACAAATATACCAAGCCAATCCTGGATAATCCTAACGTCGGAATCCGTCGGATTTAAAATTCACACAATAAGTTCAAGTAGGACTCCATTTTGAACCAATACGTCATTGGTACAACTAGACGTCTACATGAGAACGAAATACATTATTATCTAAATCATACTTGCTTCTCTTCCCAAGAAAAAATCACCAGAATACTGTTGACCCGAGTCCTCATCTTCTTAACAGACGGACGGTCATACACAAGAATAAAATATACCCGCAACACGGGTTCGAACGCCACAAATCAATGGACTGATTCTTGGGCACTAAACTTCTCAACCCCAGCTATGACGTAGACTGGTCTTTGGCAACACATGCGGGCGGGGTAACCCAATACTCGCATAAGTGCACAATCGTGCGCTACGAAAATCAAACTCACCAATAATACTTACTATCCTGTAAGTCGGTGCGTAAAGTTTATTACAGAGGTAGGACCACATATTAATAAAAATATGAGACTACCCTCATCTGTAAACGACTGTAAAGGCCTACGAAAAGGGCTCTACAGATTCCTTACCAATCCCCCCCCCCCCACCCCCCCCCCCCCCCCCCCCCCCCCCCCCCCCCCCCCCCCCCCACCCCGCCCCCCCCCCCCCCCCCCCCCCCCCCCCCCCCCCCCCACAAAAAAAAAAAATAAAAAAATTAATTATATTAATTTTTTTTCTTTACTACTCGAAACTAGAGGTGATTCAAGTGTACATAATCATATAATATTAATATAGCATGACATAGAATCATCAAACATAAATATGAAATTTAAGTTAACTCAAATAAACAAAAGGTATGCACAAAAGCATACATCCACAATTGACCACCTTTGGTACAATGTGGTAAATGAAATAAAATCGCATATAGAAATAATGAATTAAACCGAATAGAAACGCAAAATGAAAAGAAATGTAAAAAACCAATGAATAAACCGAAAAGTGATGGATATGTCTTAAAAATGACAAGTGAAAAAAAATGAAAGAATACAATTTAAACACGTGTAGAGATCAACACCCTTAACTGCGTCTAAAAATTCCCTTGTGGTACTAATAAAAGTGCAAATGTTAAATCACTGTCCTTACCGAGTGATAAATATTAAATGTTTACAATTAAATATTTCATAGTGATCCAAATTAATTCTTATACTCATTAACTAAGTATCAACGGTTACTAATCTACCGAATTATTTATTTTAAAAAAAAACAAATTAACAATGTCATTAAATTTCGTAGATTAAGAAAGTTCCATTGTCCTGTTAGGAAACCGTAAAATAATACTAGGTTCCGTTCCATGAAAAACCAACCAAGTGTTCGCAATGTTATTTCAGTGAGAAAATATTGTCTGGTTTTATTCAACGTTATTCTCTCTTCAATATCCTGAGTGAGTAAATGTTATTTTCACAACGATAGTCATATATCTTAACGTTCCATGTTATTTTGATACATAAGCATTGTAGATTTCACTTGACTGAATGTTAATGACTCTTGTCATAGAGATATCACACGTAAAAAGTTACAATTGACGAACTGTCAGTGTCGAAGTTCAGTTATCTGCAGTGCGTAGCTGTTAATGTGATTCGTTAGGACATCTCGACAAAACGTCTGCGAGAACATTCTGTGTGCCAGGTATGGATCGAATCGTGAAACTATATGGTTGGAGAGCGATCGCATACCTAGTAGATTTGGCAGATTTCACGTCCTTTGTGTTGAGAGCAGTAAGCGCTTTTTGATCTGATTCCACAATAAAGTGTGATCCAAGCAGATATCTCTGGAGTTTAGTTATTGACCAAACAAGTCCGAGAAGTTCCTTATCTAAAACTGAGTAATTTTGTTCAGTCGGAGTTAACTTCCGTGATACATAGAGAACTGGATGCAAGGTGCCATTATATTCTTGTAGTAAGACGCTTCCCACGCCGAAATTAGAAGCATCGCTGCGTAAGACAAATGGTAAATTCGCATTAGGCAACCTTAAAACAGGAGCATCCGAAAAAAATTTCTTTATGGTATCCAACGCGATTTGATGTTCGTTTGACCACCGAATCACGTTAGCTGCACCTTTCCTAAGTAATGAAGAGAAAGGAGCAGTAATGGACGAAAGATGTGGTATGAATTTCCCATAGTATTGTACTAGTCCTAATAGAGATCGCACTTGTTTCTTTGTTTTAGGTGTGGAGATATTAAGGATTTTAGAGACATTACTGTCCTCTGTATATAACATACCGCGACCAATACGGTGACCCAAAAAAGAAATATCGTGGAAACCCACAAATGCCTTTGATGGCTTAGCAGTTAAGTTATGATTTTGTAACGTGGACAGTAATGAGTTTAATCCTTCTATATGTTCTTCCCATGAGTCACTGAAAAGACAAATGTCATCTATGTACGCAATGACGTTGGGATGATGAGATAGAATTCGACGCATCATGCGTACGAACGTGGCAGGAGCGTTGACTAACCCGAAAGGCATAAAATTCCATTGGAATAGACCCCGGGGAGTCGAGAAAGCAGTGAGTGGCTTTGCCCTTTCTGTCAATGGTACTTGCCAATAGCCCTTTGACAGATCAAACTTAGAGAAGAAAGTAGAATGAGATAATTTTACTAATAAATCTTCTAAAAGTGGCAAAGGTTCTGCGTCAAATTGTGTGACTTTATTTAATTTTCTGTAGTCTACACATAGACGAATGTTATTATCTTTCTTTCTAATTATCACCATAGATGAAGCATATGGTGACAACGATGGCTCAATTATGTTTAATCGAAGCATCTCATCTAATTCCTTTTCGACCTTATCTCTAAAGTGTAAAGGTATGGGATATGGACGAATACGGATAGGTGTTTCATCAGTGAGAAGGATATCATGTTGAATAGCTGACGTATGACCTGGAATGTCAGTGAGAACCTTATCATACGTTTGGAGTAGTGATGAAACTTGCTGTCGTTGATCAGTCGAAAGAGAAGAAGAAATAGTGACATCATTCCAGTTTTCCGTGGAATGAAGAGGTACAACTGGTATGGGCAATTGTACATCTTGAAAAGAAGACTCTTCTTCTTGTATAACTGACAAATTAGTATAGTTGTGAATGTGAGGGGTAGGATCGTCAGTCGCTTGAAATACTGATTGTAAATAATCAGGACGTGAATAATACTCTTTCAACATGTTAATGTGAAAGGTTTTGTGTTTTCCGTTAATATCGACGATGTAGTCGACATCGGATATTCTTGAGATGATCCTAAAAGGACCTCTCCATGTGATAAGTAGACGATTGTTATGCGAAGGCAGTAAAACAAAAGCCTCGTCACCAGGAATAAGCTGGCGAAGACGTCTATACCGATTTGCAAATAGACGAGCTTTTTCTTTAGACTCTTCGGATGATGCAGTAGCTAACCTACAGGCATCTATTATTCTCTTTCTTAAAGAGATGACATATTCATATGAGGATTGAGTTTCCTCAGGTATATTATCTTCAACCAATAAATCATGGATTAAAGACATAGGTCCGCGTGGTTGTATGCCAAAAACTAACTGGAAGGGAGAGAAACCTGTGGCTTGGTTTTGCACCTCGCGATACGCGAAGAGAGCAGCGGGTAGGACCCGGTCCCACTCCTGAGGGTGATCTTGAGTCATCTTACCCAACAACTGCTTAAGTGTCCTATTCTGTCTCTCAATTAACCCATTGGACATTGCATGGTATATTGAACTGAGAGATCTATCTATACCCAATGTCTTCATAACCTGTGACATGGATTCGGAAATAAACTGGACACCATGATCCGATAGGATCTTACGCGGAAAACCAATGCGTGAAAAGATCAGCATTAAAGCTTCTGCAACACTGGCAGATGAGGTGTTCTTAAGAGGTATGGCCTCAGGCCAACGCGTACACATATCGATACAGGTAAGAATATGTGTATGTCCTCTTGCAGATGGCAATATAGGACCAATGATGTCGATCGCCATTTTATCAAATGGTCTAATAGGTATGTCCGCAGCTTGGATAGGAGCATCATGATATGGACCCCTTACTTTAACTTCCTGACATGTCACGCAGGAACGACAATAGAGATTAACATCCCTATGAACGCCAGGCCAATAGAATGCGGATAGCACTCTAGATTTGGTTCGCGAAAACCCCATGTGACCTGCACATTGAGAATCATGAGCATGTCGTAATATTCTAGGTCTCATAGAAGACGGGACCAGAATTTGTGAACGCACCAATGAATCTGTTTCTCTTATTAATCTAACTAAAATACCTTTTTTAAGAGCAAATTGGTGTCTAGACTTTGCAATTGTGTTGTTATTATTTCTCTTAGTCGCCAATTGAAAAAATCTCTGCAAAGAATTATCATTCTTTTGTAAATTAGCAAACAGCTCCCTTGAAATAGGAGAATCATCATCATTACTATTATGAACCGTAGGTTCAGAAGTTGATTCACGCGACAATTCAGTAGCTTGCGCTCTGGTAACCACTGCATTTGCAGCATGAATATGTCGCTTTTCCCATTCATTAATCTGCTCTGGTGTACACTCTTTTATACCGTGTATACAACCAAGGATCACATCGCTAACTGGATTCTGCAGAAGACAGGCATGGATCTTCCCTGAAAAGAAAGGTGTATGTAAGTTAATGATGGCTGTAGGGAAGGTTTCCACAGTTCCCCCGAATGTGACACACTTGACCACGTTGCCAGTGGCAAAGGAGGGGTCGATCAGAGAGTTCCGCACTCCGACAGTACTGCAGCCTGAATCAAACAAAATAGAGCAAGGAATCGAGTTGACATATCCTTTGTTAAATTTTAAACAACCCTTTCCGTGGTGAACTGATGCAGAAGTAGCTGTACAAACTGCTGGTAGACTTGGTAAAATGTGCCCGCATCGCAGCGTCGTGATCGCCTTGGGCTGGAATAGCGTTGAGCATTCTTGACATGTCTTTACCTGCTCTAGATCGATACAAGACATAGCGTTATGTTGATTAACATTATTATCATTATCTTTGTTAGTTTGTGATTCAATTGAAGCAACATTTGAATGTGTCGTGGCGTGCTCGACGATCTATCTCTACGTCGCGATCGAATTTGACTATTGTCATTAAAATTGCTATAATTACTGTTTCTGCCATCATTAAAATTTGGATGAGTCCGCCAATGAAAGTTATCACTGTTGTGATGTTGGCGAAATGACTTATTCATAAATCTATTTCTATTTTCAGGATGATATGATTGAGATCTCCAATGTTGTTTATTATTATTACCTTGATTATATTTAGGATTGTTGTTAATAAAATCTCGAGATCTGTGAGATTGCCCCCATGATACATTAAATGGAGCAGACTGTTGGTATTGTTTCCCCTTTTGAAAATGACCAAAGTTGAAATTATTATTACTTCCCCTTTGAAAATTTCTATCGCTACTCATCGAACGATTTCTAGGGAAATTGTTTTGTTGCATAGCGAAAGCAACGGGTAAATCGTCCTTAAGCTGCGCATTGCTGACATCCATGTTAGGATGAGCGGTGCAGAAATTTTTACAATGTTCTGACATTTCTTTTATATTACCAGGCTTACGTTCATGTAGAAACGCAAGAAATGCAGGACTTACTGCCGATAAAACTTTATCTCGTAATAATAAGTCGAAAATACCATCATACGATTTCTCTACCTTGGATAGTTCAATCCATCTTTCCAAGGTAAGACGTATTTGAGAAAGAAAATCATCAAAATTCTTGCTAGATTGTGGGAGCATAGACTTGAACTTTATTCTGTATTGATCTTCTGTCATTTGAAATTTGTTTAGAAGAGCGGCCCTAAGAGCATCGTAATCATTTTTATCTATAGAGCTAGTAGTGTGATAAACAGCCATTGCCTCTCCTGTTAGTAATCTGGATAAGTGGGTGCAATATAATGATTTATCCAAGTTGTACGACCGACATGTAGCCTCAAATCTGTCCAAAAAAATATCACATCGTCGGATGGTGGAGTAAACTTTGGCAATTTGAGATGAACCTCTCGAAAATTCTCATGTCTAGATGAAGACTGGCCTTCCTGAGTCTTTTGTGTATTACATTCACTTGACAATCTTATTCTATCAAATTCCAATTCGGCAAGTTTCAAATCATGCTGACGTTTCCTTTCATTCTCGTCTGTCTCAAGCTGAAGTCTTTTTGTATTTTGTTCAGCTATTAATCTTCTTTCTTCCATTTCCTTTTGTTTAACTTCCATCTCCTTTTGTTTAACTTCCATCTCAATTTTAAGTAGCCTTTCTTTTTCTGCCGCATCTCTTTTAAATTTTTCTTCAGCCTCGAATTTTTTCTGTTCGGACTCACGCTGAAATCGTTTCTCTTCTAATTCAGCGGCCAATCTCATTTTTTTCTCATTTTCTGCAGCCTCAAATTTCATCTTCTTTTCATTTTCCTCAGCCTCAATCCGTTTTTGATCTGCCTCAAATTTCAAATTTTCCAATCTTAATTTCTCAGCTTCTAATCTTTGAGATTCCAACCTTTGAGACTCTTTGTATTCTGTCATAGCAAATGATCTAATCTCTTCCGGAGGTATATTAAGCGCCTTAGCCTGCTTAATAAAATAGTCTAAGGTAGACATTATTCAAAATTATTCTGAAATACTTCTACATAAAATGTTACTACACCAAGTGGTCTTCGTTCCTGTCCTAGAACGGTAAATTCAAGTCATATAATAGGCAATTATATTAATAATTAATAAAGTAATTTATGCAATGAAATGTTATGAAAGCAATAACGTGACAGACAATAGGCACAATACTGACAAGACACGATAATCAAAGACAAATGAAAACAGTCGCAGAAATCCAATAAAAATAAAATGTGAAACTAAAATGGAATGTCGTAAAGAATTACGATGATAACTGCGATCAAATACTAAACAATACAATTGACAAGACAGTGTAAAAACATATGTTTTGTAAAAAACTGAACGAAAGTCAGGTTAGAAAGACGCATAATACTAACAAAATACATCATAAAACTAAAGTACGAATAAAATAACTACGAGAACAACAATTAAAACTTGACGTTACAACTAAAACAGTCAGGTGTCACAGACTACCAGACACAGTGGACCAAAAATCCTTCTATGCTCACGCATAGGAACATTCCACTGAGGGAAGTCTGCAAAACAATTCCTATAGAACACTCAAGACGGACCTGTGGTGAAACTGGTATTTTTCCGTCCTAAGTCGCCATTCCCAACCTCCCACGATAAACATCAAACATAGAACATGCAACATGAATAAAGAAGCAGTGGACATATTACTAAGCCAAGGCACAGCTAAACGTAAAACGGTGTAATAACAACACGACGTTTTTACTTATCTCAACCGGCTAAAAAAGGATATCCCTCGCATCCGGGACTGTATGCATGAGCCTTGTAAAAACAATGTATGTAACACTATGACAGTGTCCGATGTTGCAGCTTAGAGATGATGTCCAACGTCGTCCTTGACCTTCATCCAACTGTCGTCTTGATAAAAGGTGTATATAGACGTGTCTTTATGAAGATCGAAGTATTATGCTTCAACCGATGTATTTGACTTTGAGTACGTTCCCTGCTTGAAAACTTGATATTTCCAAATCACGCTGGTTCCACCATTTCTGTTAGCGTCTTTTTATTTGAAAATAGGTTTGTTGAATCTGTCTACTTTTGACATAACGCGAATGGATTCAATTTCTGAACAATGTAGTAAAAAGTCAACTTGAACTTCCAACCAGGGGCACATCAACTAATGCCAAGACGGTATACAGTTCATTCAATTTATTTGACATCATACGGTTGACTAGACGAACATTTAATTCTGACGACGGACGGTTGACTTTCCACCAGACAGCACACAACGTAAGTTTCATATTTAAAATTACAGTTAATTCGTTCCGTAAGATAATCTCTTAGGTAACGTCAGACTAGTTATACAGTGTTCATAACATGGCATCCAAGTAAACAAATGAGGCAGATATATACGATAGGTCAATCTTCCACTGTCCTATGACCTTGGCAATGACGGAGAACATTGTCAGGTCTTCTATATCATATGATGTTCCGATACTACGTATCTCCTTTTAGTACTGGCCCCTTACTTCACTCAATGTAAAAATGACAATAATACAATTTCCTGCCAACGACCTTCGTGGCATCATAGCTTAGATATAGCAAATACTTGAGTCACCTCTGCTTTGCGTGGTACGTATTCGTAACGGCCGAATACTGATTCATATCATACAAATATACCAAGTCAATCCTGGATAATCCTAACGTCGGAATCCGTCGGATTTAAAATTCACATAATAATTTCAAGTAGGACTCCATTTTGCACCAATACGTCATTGGTACAACTAGACGTCTACATGAGAACGAAATACTATATTATCTAAATCATACTTGCTTCTCTTCCCAAGAAAAATCACCAGAATACTGTTGACCCGAGTCCTCATCTTCTTAACAGACGGACGGTTACACACAAGAATAAAATATACCCGCAACACGGGTTCGAACGCCACAAATCAATGGACTGATTCTTGGGCACTAAACTTCTCAACCCCAGCTATGACGTAGACTGGTCTTTGGCAACACATGCGGGCGGGGTAACCCAATACTCGCATTAGTGCACAATCGTGCGCTACGAAAATCAAACTCACCAATAATACTTACTATCCTGTAAGTCGGTGCGTAAAGTTTATTACAGAGGTAGGACCACATATTAATAAATATGCGACTACCCTCATCTGTAAACGACTGTAAAGGCCTACGAAAAGGGCTCTACACTAGACCATCTGAACATACCATAAGATGTAATCATTGTTGTAAGTTTACTAGACTTCTCATCAAGTTTGATATGCCAGAATGCTTCCTTGATATCCAGCTTTGTGAAAATCTTGGCATTGTTGAGTTCAGGCAATACATCATCCAAAGTTGGTAATCTGTAATGCTCTCTCTGCAAAGCCTCATTCAGGGGTCTAGGATCAATGCATATTCTTAAAGAACCATCAGACTTTTCAACAACAGCCATTTGGTTAACCCATTCAGTCGGTTCCTCTACTGGTATTAATATACCTCTGTTCATTAGACTTTGAAGCTCTGACTTTACCTTGCTCTTAAGTGAAAATGGTAATTTTCTGCATGGCAGTGCCTTTGGACGAATATTAGGATCAATATGCAACACAGCTTCACCCAGGACACCCAGATGGTTATCAGAGTTATGATCATTATCTAAACTGTCAGTAGCCACCTTAGCAATAAATTTGTTTGTGTTGACTGTCACAAACTGTAGATCCTGCAGTGTGTTGTTGCCCAGCAAACATGTGAATCTATTTTTCACAACAGTAAACCTTATATTGTATTTTGTCCCAGTCTTAGGATTCTCAGCAGTTAATAGAACTTCTCCCAGTGGAGTCATCTTAGTACCATTCCACATAACAAGTCTCTGTTTAGTGGGTAACAGTTATTCTTGCATCACAAAGCGTTGACAGATTGTATTCACATCAGCTGCTGTGTCTAGCTGAGATTTTACCATTTTTCCATTGACAATGAGTTGTGCAGATGTACAAGCTTTGCTAGACTTCACACAATTAAGAAAAACTTCAGAATCTTCCACTGACTCTGTATGACCAGTATGAACTTTCTTGCATTTAACTTTGAAATGGTTTTTTTCCCCCACAGTTTGAGCAAAACTTCCCCCATGCAGGACACTTTTTTCTCGAAGACTGCAGAATTTACTGATGCGCAGCCATCGATATGACTTTGAATTCCAATGGGTACTATGTTCCGATTGGAATTGAAAGTCATATCGATGGCTGGCTGTCATACATTCTCACGTTATGAAGTTTAATCACGAAGCCTGAACACAGGATACAAATTCGACATGTTTAATTCGCCATCTTAGAAGTAGGAGGAAGTAGAAGAGTTAGCCTAAGGGCAAGTAACTCTAGTAGGAAACAAGATAAACATCGAGACAAGATATAGATGAGAATGTATGACAGCCAGCCACGTTTCATTATATCTTACAATATTTACTACACACAACAGTAAATATCAACATGGTGGCAGCGGTGTTTATTTCTACAGAATTCGAACTATTCTGCTGAATATCTTCCAACACGTGTGCTGACGTCATAGACTGGTAGGTTATTGCTTGCATACCATTGTTAGACATTTCGTCATGGCAGAACGGCCCATGTTTCGGTTACCACCCTGCCTAGACATAAATAACGTCGAACCAGACACATTTCGTAAATGGAGACGTGGCTGGCTGTCATACATTCTCACGTTATGAAGTTTAATCACGAAGCCTGAACACAGGATACAAACTCGACATGTTTAATTCGCCATCTTAGAAGTAGGAGGAAGAAGAAGAGTTAGCCTAAGGGCAAGTAACTCTAGTAGGAAACAAGATAAACATCGAGACAAGATATAGATACATCAACAGTTACACTAATACTAATGTCAGTTTTTTGCATTACAAACTAACATTCTTAAATTCTTACACAGAAGTATCCAGTAATGTGCCGTTATATTAGTTCAATCTATGATTGTACATGGCAAAGAAATTGTAAAGTTTTTGCAATGTAACATTGAAATGAACAATCGCAGAGCTGGGGCGACCCACAGTGTTTGGTTTAATATGCACATCAAACATAAGGTATTGCAGTGTACAAACAAATGTGTCATAATGTGCAATGCTTGGCAATGATAACAAAATACCTGATCTCATAATTTTATTAAATTAGGGTTTTAAACCTGAAGACTTCATGTCTCAACACTTCTGTTTTTTAATACCATTATGATTTATAGCTTTCAAAACTAAACATAAACAGATAGACACTGATCCTGCTTAGGACCACATAGACCTTGTTGGATTAACCTACTTAGGACCACATAGACCTTGTTAGATTAACCTACTTAGGACCACAAATGCCTTGATTGATTAACCTATTTAGGACCACAAAGGTCTTGATGGATTAACCTATTTAGGACTACACACAGCTTGTTGGATTAACCTACTGAAGGCCACACAGACCTTGTTAGATTAACCTACTTAGGACAACATGGATCTTGTTAGATTAACCTACTTATGACCACATAGACCTTGTTGGATTAACCTACTTAGGACCACATAGACTTTGTTGGATTATCCTATTTTAGACCAAGTGAACCTTATTTACATAGAACCAGACTGACCTTGTTGGATTATTCTACTTTAGACCAAGTGGACCTTGTCTGATAATCCTAAGCAAGATCAAGTGGACCTTGATGGATTATCTCCATGTGTATGCTAATCTCTAATGAAGTGTCCAGACAGTGTAAGATACTAGAAGGGGTTACAAAAATCCCCAGACAAAATAAAGTGACAGTGGTTTGGATTGTCTGTAAGAGTGTGCCATGTCAAAACAATTACAACAAAAGATATAATGCTCAGTATATAAGTTTTATAGATGGCCTTGACTCGACTGTGGACATGTTGGTGGAAATCTTCATCACCTTTAATGGCACATGAATGCAAAGTAATTTGTTTCATAAAACTATACAGAGAAACTGTAAGACTTTAAAAAGTGAAATATCTGTTATCTGAAAATGTTGCAAGGTTTACAAAGATATTATTCACAATTTTGTGAAAGGAGGCAAAAAAAGTAATAAAATATTAGCAAGTGCATATAGGGCAACAGGCAGCAAAAACAAAAGAAAAAGAAAGAAAGACAGATTCTTTTGGGGTAGAAGAGATGTTACAGACAATAACAAGTGTAATTTTTGTCACATTTGAACTGGTCACGCACTATATGATTCTTCATGAAATCAACAACAGTAAAAAGATATGAAAAAAACAAAACAGGAAGAATAAGGTATAAGTATTTCTGGCAAGGTAGGCTTATCACATGTTAGTGATAAAGGTAAACATGTGATTATCAGTTTAAAAAAGCAGTAAAAACTTTACTATCCGGCATTATTTATTTATTTAAATTAATCCCAGGATTGGGAGTAAAAGTTGCCAGGTAATTTAAAACAAATGCTGGTTAATCAGACGTCACTCTTTTAAAATATATATATATTTTAACACTTTTTTTTCAACAATTATATTGAGGGATTCCGTAGTATTGAAGTCATTATCCATAACTTCAGTACATCATTTTACAAAACAATCACAAGGAATGAGCCATGTTAAAACTTAAATATATATATATATATATAATTTTTTTTTTTAATGTACACAGGATGTCCATAAAGTCTGAGTATAATTTAATAAAAATTTATTAAAAATACAGATGAAGAGATAGCTCTGTGCAGTTTGCTGCATAATAAAGAGTAAGTTTCTTATTTTTAATAAACATATTTTTTGTTGTGTTTTGGATAAATGAGTGGTATAAAAATTAGTAATTGAATATGGCTACTTCTCATGAAAAGGCACAGTGTGTATAATAGTTTATTGAAACAAATGCAGATAAGCAGGTTCAGAGAAAATTCAGGACTAATTATGGAAGAAATCCACCATCCTGGTCGACTATAGTAGCTATTTGCAATTGGCACAAAAAGTTCATGCAGACAGGTAGTGTGCTGGATAAACAGAAGAATGGTCGACCCAGGACATCTGATGAGAATATCGACCATGTACGGGAAGCATTTGCATGTAACCCTCCCAAGTCCTTCTGTACTGCTTCTAGTGAGTTACGATTACCACGCTCAACAGTTGACAAAGTTTTGCACCAGAATTTGTGGCTATGTGCATACAAATGGCAACTGCTATAGGCTCTTGAACCAAACGATAAACCACAAAGAAAACAGTTTGCTGTTAGCATGCTAAACCACCTTTAGGAAGATGAACACTTCATGAAACGTATCTGTTTTAGTGATGAGGCAACCTTTCATGTCTCTGGAAAGCTGAATAGACACAATGTCAGGATTTGGGGATCAGAAAACCCCCATGAGACCAGGGAGCTTCAGGGACATAGTCAAGAGGTTAATATGTGGTGTGGCATCACACACAATAGCATTGTTCTGTTATTTTTCTTTAAAAAAAAAAAAAAAAATTAATGCAGATGTTTACCATCTTTTTTGAGGGAATTTGTTGTACCATAGTTGGAACACCTGCATCCAACTGTGTTGTACCACAGTTGGAACACCTGCATCCAACTGTGTTGTACCACAGTTGGAACACCTGCATCCAACTGTGTTGTACCACAGTTGGAACACCTGCATCCAACAGTGTTGTACCACAGTTGGAACACCTGCATCCAACTGTGTTGTACCACAGTTGGAACACCTGCATCCAACTGTGTTGTACCACAGTTGGAACACCTGCATCCAACTGTGTTGTACCACAGTTGGAACACCTGCATCCAACTGTGTTGTACCACAGTTGGAACACCTGCATCCAACTGTGTTGTACCATAGTTGGAACACCTGCATCCAACTGTGTTGTACCACAGTTGGAACACCTGCATCCAACTGTGTTGTACCACAGTTGGAACACCTGCATCCAACTGTGTTGTACCACAGTTGGAACACCTGCATCCAACTGTGTTGTACCATAGTTGGAACACCTGCATCCAACTGTGTTGTACCACAGTTAGAACACCTGCATCCAACAGTGTTGTACCACAGTTGGAACACCCGCATTCAACTGTGTTGTACCACAATTGGAACACCCGCATCCAACTGTGTTGTACCACAGTTGGAACACCCGCATCCAACTGTGTTGTACCACCCGCATCCAACTGTGTTGTACCACAGTTGGAACACCTGCATCCAACTGTGTTGTACCATAGTTGGAACACCTGCATCCAACAGTGTTGTACCACAGTTGGAACACCTGCATCCAACTGTGTTGTACCACAGTTGGAACACCTGCATCCAACTGTGTTGTACCACCCACATCCAACTGTGTTGTACCACAGTTGGAACACCTGCATCCATCTGTTTTGTACCACAGTTGGAACACCTGCATCCAACTGTGTTGTACCACCTGCATCCAACTGTGTTGTACCACAGTAGGAACACCTGCATCCAACTGTGTTGTACCACAGTTGGAACACCTGCATCCAACTGTGTTGTACCACAGTTGGAACACCTGCACCCAACTGTGTTGTACCACAGTAGGAACACCTGCATCCAACTGTGTTGTACCACAGTTGGAACACCTGCATCCAACTGTGTTGTACCACAGTTGGAACACCTGCATCCAACTGTGTTGTACCACAGTTAGAACACCTGCATCCAACTGTGTTGTACCACAGTTGGAACACCTGCATCCAACTGTGTTGTACCATAGTTGGAACACCTGCATCCAACTGTGTTGTACCAAAGTTGGAACACTTGCATCCAATTATGTTGTACCATAGTTGGAACACCTGCATCTAACTATGTTGTACCATCATTGGAACACCTGCATCCAACTATGTTGTACCATAGTTGGAACACCTGCATCCAACAATCATGTCCCAGCAGGATGGGGCACCACCTCACAGGGGACGAGCTGGTCGCCAGTTCCTTGACGAAACATTTCCTGATTGATGGATTGGAAGAGGAGGACCAATTCCGTGGCCATCCCTTTTCTCTCGATATTAGTACTCCCTTGAATTTCGTCCTCTGGGGATATGTTAAAGATATCGTTTACAGAATAAGGTTCGCAGCATCAATGATTTAAGAAAAGAATCACTGACGCCATTTCCTCCATTGATGAAGCTATGCAAGAGTGAACAAAGGTAAGCATGTGATTATCAGTTTAAAAAAGAAGTAAAAATATCCGGAATTATTTATTTATTTAAATTAATCCCATGACTGGGAATAAAAGTTGCCAGGTAATTTTAAAAAAAAATGCTGGTTAATCAGATGTCACTCTTATAATATATATATAAATATATCTAAGGCAATGCAGTATAAATATGTTACATTTGAAATGTATAACACATTTTTTGTTAACAATTGTATTGCGGGATTTCGTAGTATTGAAGTCATTATCCATAACATCAATACATCATTTGACAAAACAATCGCAAGGAATGAGCTGTGCTAAAACTTAAAATAATTCATAATGATAAGCTTCATACAACAAAGTGTGCCCATTTAAATGTTTACTAAACTATGTTAAAAAAACTTTTATAATGTTTTTTAATTATGTAAAAAACTGCTCCGAGCTGTCTCTTCATTTACATTTTTAGTAAATTTTTGAAATTGTACGGAGACTTTATGGACACCCTGTATGTATCTATGTATATATATATTTATATATATATATATATGTGTGTGTATATATGTGTGTGTGTGTGCGCGCGCGTGCGTGCGTGCGTGAATGCGTGTGTGTGTGTGTGTATGTGTGTAAGAAGATAGTATCAAGGGATGGATCTTTGTCTCGGAGCACATAATGGTTGTAAAACTAAAAGAAGGAGAAACCATAATCAACCTGGTCATAGTGCATGGGCCAAATGAGGATGAGAGAGCAGAGGTCAAGGAGGAATTCTTCGAGCTGCTTCAAAGGACAGTGGATGACTGCCTAGATGAAATTATCGTGCTCTGAGATTTCAATGCCAGAGTTGGAAATGACAATGCTAGATGGGGTGGAGTTATCGGAAGGTATGGAGAAGATACTCTCAATGACAATGGAAAGTGACTCCTTAGATTCTGCATTGAGCAGAATCTGATCATTACAAACACAAAGTTCCCCCATAAGCGCATACATGCATACACTAGATGTGAACCAACAAAGAATGAGAAGTCAGTGATCGACTATGCCATTGTTAGGAGGAGCTCATTCAAATATGTCCGGGATGCTAGAGTCTGGAGGAGGCCAGAGATTGGAAGTGATCACTACCTGCTTACAATCAAAAGAACAACTGAAATAGTTGCTCAGCCTAGGAACTGCCCAACATCATGCAAGAAACTAAGTAAACGAACGGGAGGAATGAGCATTAAGACCTACAAGTTGAGAGAGCCAGAAATTAAGACCAGATATCAGGGGCTTATTGCTGCAGCGGTGAGCAACACAGAAGAACAACCTGATGACTTGGAAACCCTCTTGCTTAAATTCAAGGACATCATAAAGACAGCTGCTGCAGAAGCATGTGGTGAAGTCCGACTTGGGAACAAGAGAAAGAGGACACCTTGGTGGACAGAGGAAGTCAAAGAGAAAATGAAAGAGAAGAATAAGGCATGGAAACAATACTTAGGAGCTAAAAACACAGCAGGACAAATAGAGAAATACAGAGAATATGTGACACTCAGAACAGAAGCAAAGAACAAGATGCTAGCAGCAAAACAGAAGTCCTGGGAAGAATTTGGAGAAAAGTTAGAAAAAGATGCACAAGAAAACCAGAAATTGTTCTATAAGACTCTAAAGAACATGAGGAAGGAAAACAATGCCCTCTCAAATTTATAAAGGACAAGCAAGGCAAATTGCTTACTGCCCCGAAGGAAGTAATGGAAAGATGGAAAGAATATTTCTCAGAACTCCTTGATGGTGAGCAAGGTCAAGCATCAGAAATGATAACCACTAGCACAGAAGAGAAAACCAATGGTGGTGAAGATGACATAAAGATGGAAGGGGGGGTACCAGGCGACCTATTACTCTTAAGGGTCCTACAGGCAGCGTGGTGCAACAAGGCCATACCAAAGGATTGGGAGATTGCCATCATAACACCGATTTTCAAAAAGGGTGACAATCGACAATGTGGAAACCATAGAGGCATATCCCTTCTCTCTGTCCCTGGTAAAATCTACTATAGAATCCTAGAGCAGAGACTCCGACTTCTAGCTGAGCCACAATTGGATGAGGTCCAGTGCGGATTCAGAGCAAACCGAAGTACTCAAGACCTAATCTTCACACCCAGACAGCTGAGTAAAAAGGCTCTTGAGTATAAGAGTGAGATCCATCTTTATTTCATAGATCTGGAAAAGGCGTTTGACAGGGTCCCCTGGAGCAAACTTTGGGACTGTTTGGCAAGGAAGAACATTCCAGCTCCTCTGATTCATGCTATACAGAGCTTCTACAAGTCTTGCAGAAATTATGTGAGGACAGCAAACCATAAGTCAGAAGAGTTCTTCTTCTTCTTCCTCGTTCGCCCTGTAAAGGACGGTGGTTGCGTTGTGTCTGTTTACGCCGTAGCTGTGATATTTGCACCTTTCGGTCGACACATCCGACTTCAGCACGGCATTCTTTAGGGACCGGGTTTGCCTTCCCATTTCGATCCGTACTCGCTCAGCCAGACTGCACTGCTGCAGACTGTTTCCAGGACCACCACGTGGAGGTGGAGTACGGTCTTGACCAGCTCTGGTTCGCTGATCCTGATGCAAGCAGTCAAGCTATGGGTCGCTGACTGCATTCACTATTGCTGCATCTTTGAGTTCAGGACCACTACTGGTGTAACACAGGGTCATATCCTGTCACCTTATCTTTTCATACTCCTCATGGACGATGTCATCAAGGTATGTAAGCAGAGAACAAGAAAGTATTCAGTGGGCTACTGGAAGATGAGACAGGTTTGTATTTCAGAGCTGGCATTTGCTGATGATGTTGCCCTGATTGCTAAATCAGAGGCACATCTTCAATCCAACCTGCAAGTCTGGAAGGGAGAGCTGGAGAAGAGATGGATGGTCATAAGCAGCTCGAACAGCAGCAGCAGGGAGACTATTTCAGGCCATAAATCGAGGATTCCTCAGCAAGAGAGAGGTTGGTAAGAAAACGAAGATGGCTGTATACCACTCCACCTATGTCCCAGTCTTGACATATGGATGCGAGTCATGGGCAATGACTACGATCCACAAAAGCCAGATCCAAATCTCAGAAATGAGGTATCTGAGGAAGGTGGTTGAAGTAACAAGAAGAGACATGGTCCGCAACCAGACGATATGTCAAGGCCTAAAATCCTACCCCCTGCAGACCCAAGTAGAACAGTCCCAACTAAGATGGTTTGGCTATGTCTGCAGAATGGGAGAAGATAGGCTACCACGACAAGCATGTGAAACAAAGAGGCAGGGATCCAGACCCCCAGGACGACCCAGAGTCCGCTGGAAGGACAACATTAGACAATCTTTGAAGGACCGAGGACTAGAATGGAACCAGGCCAGGAGGAAGACAGCCGATATGATAGTCTGGCACTCTCTCTTCCAAACCTCTACATCTCACGGTAGAAGGGGAACGACTAAGTAAATAAGTGTGTATACACAAACACACACACACACACACACACACACACACACATATATATATATATATATATATATATATATATATATATATATATATATATATATATATATATATATATATATATATATATATATATATATATATATATATATATATATATATATATATATATAGGCACACCTCGCTTTATTGCGCTTCGCTTTATTGCGCTTCGCAGATATTGTGCTCTTTTAAAAATTATTCTTGTTTATTGATTAGAACGTGCCTTCCTCTTCCGACAGATTTTTGCTCTCCACCAGCAAAAAGATTATGATTTGCTGAATGCTCAGATGATGAAGATTAGCATTATTTTTAGCAATAAAGTGTTTAAAATTTTACAGCATATTGTTCTTTTTAGAACTAATGCTATTAATAGACACTTAATAGATAAAGTGTAAACATGATTTTAGGCTTTTATATGTTTTATATGTACTGGGAAGCCAAAAACATGGGTGTGACCCGCTTTATTGCGGTGGTCTGGAACCGAACCCGCAATATCTCAGAGGTATGCCTATATATATATATATATATATATATATATATATATATATATATATATATATATATATATATATATATATATATATATATATATATATATATATCAAATTGTAAGTAAAGAAAACATTTAGTGAAACATCACTTATAATGCAGTTCCTCAAAATCAGGCTTAAAATGACATTACAGGATACTGACAGAGAAAAATAGTAACATAAAAAAAGGTCATTAAAATGATCAAGTATTACAGGTGATACATTTCTCGTACAGTATTTTTTTTCAAACAGTAATATCTGAAGTGTCAAAGTTATGAGAAAGTGAGTTTTAATCTGATTATTTCAGCAATTTTTTACAATCAGATTATTCAGATAGTTTTCAGATTGTTTACAGTAATTTAAAAATGTGAAAAGAAACTTCATACTTTGATTTATCTTTCATCTCATTTCTTATAATAAGATTTGACTTGTGACAAAACCTACAGAATGTGCATCTTATGTCAGAGATTTAAGCTGCTTTCTTCACTTATAAAAAAAAAGATCTGATATTAACTCTTTCAGTCCCAAGCAAAAAAGTAGGTGTGTTTTTATTGTTGTTGTTTGGAAATAATGTTTTAAAATGTTCATATGCATAAATAACTTTGTTGTTGTATATGAAACTGAAGGTAAATGAGTGTACTTTACTCTAGTGCTACAATTATAAAAGCATTAATTGAAAAATTATTAGTTATCCAAGGTAAAATGGAGGCTGAAAGAATAAGCAGGTGAAAAATTTGAGCAAAAGTATTCAATCAAATTCTTTTAGAATTGTTCCCCAGGAGAGTATCCAAGGGTAAAGTTTCAAAATGTCACAAACAGAAGTATTCTAACAATCAGTATTTAGTCAATAAACACTCAGGAAAATGTTAATTTCACAGATTACAACAACAGGTCACATGGTTGTAAAAAAAAGAGGAAATTATATATTCTTAATTTGCTGACATGCTTCTCTTCTCAAGATGATGTGTAATCCATAGGAAATCACATAAGATCACTCACAAATATATTTACAATAGGCCTATGTATAAACGTTACTTTATCATGACATTTTATATGAACTTATTACAGTCTGATTACATGCTCCTGTTTTCATAACTTCATTATCAACATCAGACCTTCCATTATCATCCTCGGTTTCAGAGGACTCGATATCAGGTTCCTGCTTCGCTATCCTGTGAATAAATACTACAATCTGAATTATTATCATTGTCTAGAATTTCTTCAAATAACTTTATAGCTTGCTCTGAAGTTAATTGAGAGGTCTACCAGAAGCAGTGGGCATGGCCATTTGATCTTATAAAATGTGCGCTTAAAAAATCTTAAATTAATATCAAACCACAAAAACACGTTCTCTCTTAAAACACACATGGTATTTACTAGAAAGGTCTTCTTGTAGGAAATGACGTTTTGGGTTGTTAAAATTGGAAAACAGCTCTAGAAAGGAGCAAAAGATACGAAATAACGTTGATCAGGTCAAACAGGTCAAACTGGAAAACCGATGTAACATTGACTGGGACTTAAACAGTTAAATAAAAAAAAAAATAAAAAACAAACCAAACAAACATAATGAACAGAAAGTGACTAATGTCAGAAGTTGATGATATTTTCTTCATTCTTCTACATACGTTCTGACACGAAGAAACTTACAGAACCTCTTGTGTCAGAGATCTATGCTTGTTCTTCATTCTTAAAAAAAAAAAAATCTGACATTAAAAGAAAAATTAAACATTAAAACATTTTAATACTGACAGAATGTGAATCTAATGTCAGACATTAATCATGTTTTCTTATTTCTTCTAAATCTGCCATGAAGAAACTTACAGAATGGTCATCTGGTGTTTAAAACGAGAATTGACACATACAAATTTATTAGCATTTGAATTAGTGTGATATAAAACATGCTAATAGTCTCATGCTGTTCTTTACATATAAAAAACTTAGTGATCGTGAGGTACACTATTCTTTCCATGTACAGTGTTTTGTATTATAATCAACACATGCACTTTTAGCACTTTGCAGAATTGCATTTGTGGGCTTAAAGTCTGCACAGCATGTATCAATGTTAATCTTACACTGCAAAAAATATATGAGTGTGTCTGCATTCATGGACCTCCTGCAGTCTGTGTGGATTTTTTTATTTAAAAATAAAGCAGCGAAGTTTACGCAAAGAAACTTTTTTTCTAGTTATGTATGGCCGACACAGAATATTATAACATTAATTTATTGGAAATATTTAAATGGTCAAAATATAACTGGAAAAATTAAGAGAACGACAAAAATAAAATACAACGAAGCAAAGCAAACAGCTAACAGCAAAAAAAAAAAAAAAAATTAACCAAATTATGAACAGAATATCAAATGTAAGAAAAAAAAATCTACTACCAACAATTTACAAAATTATTATTTAAAAGTTGGTAGCCTAGACAAGTGATAATAGATTGCCACTTTATTTAAAAAAAAGCAGTGAGTCTCGACCGCTGGAATAAAGTAGGCCTACTCAACGCAAACAAACTTTTTTTTTTTCAAGTTATGTAGGCCCTACACAGAATATTATGACATTAATTTATCGGAATTATATTGAAGGGCAAGATATAACTGGAAAGATTAAGACAGCGATTAAATTGCAACAAAGCAAAACAACAGCAATATTTAACCAAGCTATAAGTACTTAGCTTTTTAAACAAAATGGCGTCGACGTGTCTTGGCAAGCGTGGCTGATAACAGGTAACTTTAAAAATACTTCATGTCACGCTGAAAACCGAAAGTGTTTGAGGCCGAATTCAAAGTTTTTGCCGAATTGTTGGGTATAAAAGGATTTGATTGGTTGCTGGGAGAGACCTCAGTTTAAAAACAGATGCCGAGATTTCCGGAATAAAAAATAAAAAAATAGGTTAAAAAAAACCAGGGCTAGAAAATATTTTCCGATTTAAAATTAAAAAAAAACTTTTTTGTTTGGGAGGGGGAAAAATCCGTACGAGTCTGTACGGCCATACACTGCTAAAAAGTATAAAAAATACGTACATCGTATGAAAAATTCGTACAGGTTGACAGGTATGTGACAGGATATGAATCCAATGTCATAAATAAAATATGTTTTCATTCTTGTATAAATATCTGACACTAAAACATTAAAAAAAAAACACACACACACAACATCAGACAAAATAAAACATTAAAAACTAAAACTGAAGGAAAAAATAGTCAACCTAATGAGTGTACAAAAATAGGTCGGACCAAAAAGGGAGGAATTCTTGACTTCAACAGGACAAAATTAGAAAATATCATTTATTAGTGTGATTGGAAAATACACTAATACAGTTTTAAAACGAGAAGTTCACATACAAAAAACTCCTTAGTGAATCGTGATATAAACACATTCCCTCTTTCATAATGTACAGTGTTTTGTATATAATCAACACATGCCATTTTAGCAGCTCGTTTCAGATATGTCGAGATGCAGTTTGGGGGCATTGGAAGTGATCACTACCTGCTAATCAATAAATACTGAAAGAGTTGCTCATTGCCTAGGAAGTCTGCACAGCATGTACGCAATGTTTAAACTTACACTGCAAAAAATATATGGTGTGTCTGCATTCATGGACCTCCTGCAGTCTGTGTGGATTTTTTTATTAAAAATATAATTGCAGCGAAGTTTACGCAAAGAAACTTTTTTTCTAGTTATAAAGTATGGCCGACACAGAAATATTATAACATTAATTTATTGGAAAAATATTTAAATGGTCAAAATATAATGGCTGCTAAAAACACAACAGGACAAATGGAAAAATATAGAGAAATGTTAACAGAAGCAAAGAACAAAGTGCTAGCAGCAAAACAGAAGTCTTGGGAAGAATTTGGAGAAAAGCTAGAAAAAAGATGCACAAGAAAACCAGAAATTGTCTATAAGACCCTAAAGAACATGAGGAAGGAAAAACAATGCCCTCTCAAATTTATAAAGGACAAGCAAGGCAAATTGCTTACTGCCCCGAAGGAAGTAATGGAAAGATGGAAAGAATATTTCTCAGAACTCCTGGATGGTGAGCATGGTGAAGCAACAGAAATGATAACCACTAGCACAGAAGAGAAAAACCAATGATGGTGAAGATGACATAAAGATGGAAGAACTGAGGGCAGCACTAGAGAAAATCAAGATGGGCAAAGCAGCAGGGCATGATGGTATAACACCAGAAATGGTTAAGTACATGGGAGCATCAGGCGACCTGTTACTCTTAAAGGTCCTACAGGCAGCATGGTGCAACAAGACCATACCAAAGGATTGGGAGATTGCCATCATAACACCAATTTTCAAAAAGGGTGACAATCGACAATGTGGAAACCATAGAGGCATATCCCTTCTCAGTGTCCCTGGTAAAATCTACTCTAGAATCCTAGAGCAGAGACTCCGACGCCTAGCTGAGCCACAATTGGATGAGGTCCAGTGCGGATTCCGAGCAAACCGAAGTACTCAAGACCTAATCTTCACACTCAGACAGTTGAGTGAAAAGGCCCTTGAGTATAAGAGTGAGATCCATCTTTGTTTCATAGATCTGGAAAAGGCGTTTGACAGAGTCCCCTGGAGCAAACTTTGGGACTGTTTGGCAAGGAAGAATATTCCAGCACCTCTGATTCATGCTATACAGAGCTTCTACAAGTCTTGCAGAAATTATGTGAGGACAGCAAACCATAAGTCAGAAGAGTTCAGGACCACCACTGGTGTAAGACAAGGTGATATCCTGTCACCTTATCTTTTCATACTCCTCATGGACGATGTCATCAAGGCATGTAAGGAGAGAACAAGAAAGTATTCAGTGGGGTACTGGAAGATGAGACAGGTCTATATTTCGGAGCTGGCATTTGCTGATGATGTTGCCCTGATTGCTAAATCAGAGGCACATCTCCAATCCAACCTGCAAGTCTGGAAGGAAGAGCTGGAGAAGAGAGGGATGGTCATAAGCAGCTCTAAAACAAAATCCATGGTGATAACACGAGAAGAAAGAAAACATCAGATTAAGTTGGGAGAACAGGTCCTGGAGCAGGTCGACCACTTTAAATATCTCGGAGCTATTATAGACCGAAAGGGAGGTATCAAAGAAGAGTTGGCCACTCGAAAAGCAGCGGCTGGGAGACTTTTTCAGGCCATAAATCGTGGATTCCTCAGCAAGAAAGAGGTTGGTAAGAAAACGAAGATGGCTGTATACTGCTCCACCTATGTCCCAGTTTTGACATATGGATGCGAGTCGTGGGCAATGACTACAACCCACAAAAGCCAGATCCAAACCTCAGAAATGAGGTATCTGAGGAAAGTGGTTGAAGTAACAAGAAGAGACATGGTCCGCAACCAGACGATACGTCAAGGCCTGAAATCCCATCCGCTGCAGACCCAAATAGAACAGTCCCAACTAAGATGGTTTGGCCATGTCTGCAGAATGGGAGAAGATCGGCTACCACGACAAGCATGGGAAACAAAGAGCCAGGGATCCAGACCTCCAGGACGACCCAGAGTCCGCTGGGAGGACAACATTAGACAATCTTTGAAGGACCGAGGACTAGAATGGAACCAGGCCAGGAAGAAGACAGCTGATAGAATGGTCTGGCGCTCTCTCTTCCAAACCTCTACACCTCACGGTAGAAGGGGAACGACTAAGTAAGTAAGTAAGTTTTTTTTCACTCTCGTTTAAAAAAAAAAAGATCTGACATTAAAACATGAATAATTAAAAAAAAACTGACAGAATATACACCTAATGGTAAATATCTAAGTTGTCTTTTTCATTCTTCTGAGCTGAACGTAAGTCAGAATAAGCATTAACGCTGCATGAATAAGCAGAGCCATATGGTTCACCCAAAGGTCCCAGGGCTCCTTGTAACTCATTTGTTGCTCCATCAGGTACGTGTTGCCAGATTTGCTGTTGTTAAAAATAGCAAAAATGTTCATTATGACACCAGTTTGCACAAATAAATGAAGGAAAAAAAAACAAAACAAATGATGATACGCCAACACTATACAGTTCTCCACTATTAGTCAATATCACGAAATCAAACACATGAGATGTGTACAGTTTTAGAAAAAATTGAGACTAACAACGAGAAAAGAAATATTTATGCTCAGTAAATTCAAGTGCAAGACAAAGGAATGTTTAAAAACAAGATGGACAAACAGCAAAAAGGTGGACATGAACAAAATAATATTTAATACTGGAGAGAGACTAAATTACAAGTAAGAGGAGAATGAAAATGTACCTTGTTGAAAGCACAGAACCGTAAAAAATCTGGTTCTTCAAGTATCATGCCTAAGGATATAGGTAATCATGTCTCTCCACAACATTCTGTTCCCAGTGCTGTTGATCATATCTGTTGCTGTCTTTTTTCTATGCCACTTTGTTAAAACTGTCCAGTATCTTCTCATTGTGCTGTTCTCTATCTGGTTCTCCTATAATCTTTCCTGTAGATTTATATTCCACCTTTCACTTCTTATAACATGACCACAGAAAGTTGATTGCTTCCTTCTAATATGACTAATAAGTTTTCTTTATGCACTGGCTTCTTTCAGGACATCTGCATTACTATGTTTAGCTGTCTATGGTATTCCATGGAAGAGAACTGAGGGAACATAGAGCATGAGATATAAAAGGAGAAATGAAGAATTAAAAAAGATTGTGAGATGAAGAAAGAGAGGGATTTAGAACATTTTTAGTTAACTTACCACAGTGTTCCATTGTTGGTACAGAACATACGGTCTTTAAATTCATTGATGTAAAGTGCCTGAAACATAAAACAAGATACATATTGTGGTAAAGTGGGATGTTATAAATATTTATAGGGGACTTAGTGTACTGACTGAGATCAGCTGTGAAGGTATCTGTATCTAATAAGTGTGGTGTATTACAGATGACCTTACTTGCTACCACATTTATACCTCAGTCAGAATTATTCTGGAATATTGTGATGACTACGTTAAATGTCTAGGGTTATGAAAATGATGAAGTGTAAGTCACAACAACAACAGACAGATAAACAATTTAATTTATTCCACAACACTTACAACACTGTGACACTCACACACATATAACACTCTATAAGACTATCTTAAATGAGTCAAGTGTTTAAGTTTAAAAATATATGTATTAATTCTTTCAATAATGGGTATCCTGATTCAACTACACAGTGAACCAGGAATCACAATCAAATGTAATTACAAGTATTATGTACACAGTTTATATATATGAACTTTGTATTGACATAGTTTATTATTATTATTCTATGTGTGTAATTTGTGCAGTAGTAATATAAGGTAATACTGGTTTTGTTCAAGCTTGGTTGTTGTTTTTCATCATGACTTCAAGTGTTTGATTATCGGGGAAATAGTATTGGGAAAAGTTCACAGTTCCTGTCATTTGAACCAATTAATTGTCCCTCTGTGTTTAACAAAATGTCAATTTTTGAGGGGGCACATAATGTTGAGCTACTCTGGCCACAGAAGCTTATTTTTCGTGATGGCGGCAGGAAAAGACTCCTCTGCTCGATTGCTTCCTGTGTTCTGGAGACACCTCACTGGTCGCTATCTGGACCAAGGAGTATGCTGTCAGCCTCTGGATTTCAGCAAAACTCAGACCAGGTGCTGCTTCAATAACTAGGACCACAGTCCCTGAAACAAGAAGGTGGTACCTCCTACTTCATAACTAATTTATAATCTATTTCCACACTGAACACAATACAGAACAAACACTGAGTTCAGAGCGGTAGGCCAACTGCTAGCTTCATCTGGAACAATTTACACCAGTATTCTCCTCCTAAATGGTTACTACGCCTCTGCAATTCCAGCATTAGTTCTATCTAGTCAATAAGATAGGTGTCAGTGTACTGTTTGGCAATTCCATGCAGTTTTACTTTTCTCCGACACGTCATGTTCAGGTTGGAGCAGTATCTAGGCCTTGCCTCATGTTTGCTACTGAACCACGCACATATACAGACATAAATTATCAATTTACATTCAATTTTCATTAAAAAGATATCGAATACATCAAGCTTACCACAATTCATGGAAATAATACACAGATACGTTGACTGGCGATGAATAATGGCACAAATTCCGATCTGCCTCTGTCCCAGACTTTTATTTAGAAAAATATGATCTGGCTCTCAACGCACTGTTTCTTAGTAAGTTTATTTTAAAATGTGGCACTGAACTGACGCGCTTAATTGACTATATTGGCGGGTCTAACCAATCGGGCCATGTTTACACAGCTTTTCAAAAAAAGTACCCTTACTACCGTTTCCCCTAACAACAAAGATTAGTATTTGTAGTCCGACTAATCGTGTTTAGCCTTACATTTACTTCTATCCAATCAAATAGGATTTTACATGGTGGCCCATTTCCCGTAAAATAGTGGTTTCAAAACATGCCACTGTGCGATTATTATTTTTTGTGTGTGTTGTCTGACACCCTCACTATTTTCTTTTGGCTATAATTTGTTACTTCCTAGACTATTTGCGTAACACTTAATATATTCTTTGTCAGCAAGTCCTAAGGAACCCAAATATATAAGTTTTAAGGGAGCTAAGTGGCGGCGTTCAAAATATGTATTTTCTTCTAGAATAGTCGTGCTGTTACCACCTCCTCACTTCCAAACTTTTAGGGTGTCTGCTGTACTGTCAGGCTTTCAAACGTAAACCAGTATAATGTCATGTTTCCTAATAAGCGTTTTTCAGGTTTTTAAACCTAACTCTCGTAGTTGTAGTGTTTTTTATCACGGTCTATTTGAAAAAAAAGTTAGTGCCTCTGGCCTTTCGCGCGGGGAGGGTGGCATTAATTGTATATCGCGAGACGCGTGTTCGTGTTGCATACGTTCCTGCTTTCAGCCCTCCCTCTCTCTATCCTAAGTTCATCTGTCTTTCCGTTTATGTTAACGTAGTGTATAAAATGAAATTAATGGAAGTATTAATTTAGGTCATTACGCAGTGTGCCTAGCTCAAGGTTTTCTTAGAAATACAGTACACGTTTTATTGTAGAAAGCGTGTAGTGATGCAGTAGGCTTTACTATCAACGTGAAACGTTACAATTTGCAGACGAAGTAGAAAACAAGGGGGATTTTTGTACGCCATTGTGACAGCACTGTACTTTTACCATTTCTCTTTCCTTTTATTGAATTTATGTGTTAGGCTTTACATTTACCTTTTAATTTATATATGTGGATTTAGAATGTTTCACGACAAATTCTCCCCTCTTAAAACAGACGTTATATGTCAGTCTATAATTCTATATACACATAGAGAAATTTATTATTAGTTCTGGGGCTTACGGTGATTATCATCACACGGATGGCGGCTTAAAAAATCCGCTCCCAGATTTGTCTTTCCAGATATATACTCTATGCTAAACTCAAATGGCTGCATCAGTAATGACCAACGGAGTAATCTAGAATTTTCATGTCTCGCCTGCGCTAGAAACGACAAGGGTTTGTGATCCGTCTGCAACTTAAATGCCTTCCCATACAGATAAATATTGAATTTCTTTATCGCCCATATTACTGCAAGACATTCTTTTTCGCTAGTTGAGTAGTTGGTTTCAGCTTTATTCAACTTTCTGCTAGCATATGCCACTGGGCTCAATTCCCCATCCAATGCATCTGATTTCTGTAGCAGAGTCGCACCTAACCCAATATTACTGGCATCCGTCCTTACAATGAATTCTTGACTTAGGTCAGGTAATTTCAAAATAGGTTTGCTTGTAAGCTTTTCCTTCAATTCCTGGTAAGCCAATTCACATTGTGGTGTCCATGTAATTCGATCTGGATTTCCTTTACGTGTCAAATCAGTTAACGGTGCACATATGGAATTAAAGTTTTTGATATACTTTTGGTAGAAACCACATAATGAGACAAAGGATCTCACGTCTTTCTTGGTTTGTGGTCTCGGGGCTTTCTTTAGTTTCTCTAAATTCTTGGGGTCAGGGGTCATGTTTCCCTGATGGACTGTGTGTCCCAAGAATTCTAATTCTTTACATCCAACGCAACATTTGGTTGGTCGGGCTGTTAAATTCGCTTCTCTAAGTCGATTAAACAGCATATTCAGAGAGTCAATGTGTTCCTCAAATGTTTCTGTTGCTATAAGGATATCATCCATGAAATTTGTGATGCATGGATTATTCAGAGGGTCCAATAATTTTCTCATCATTCTAGAGAAGACACTAGGCGCATTCTTCAATCCAAATGGCAATCTGTTAAACTCATAGTGTCTCTCTGAGGTACTAAAAGCTAGGTATGGTCTAACCTCAGGCTTTACTGGAATCTGATAGTATCCTTTACTCAGATCCACTTTTGAGAAATATTTAGCTTTATTTAGCCTGGCAAACAACTGATTTGTATCCGGCAATGGATCCACCTGTCCTTCTGTAATAGCATTCAGTCTCCTGTAATCTATACAGAGTCTATGTTCTCCAGAGGGTTTCCTTAAGAGCACAACACTGGAACTATACGAAGATTCACTGTGTGAAATTATTCCTTCCTTCAACAAATAGTCTATCTCTTCCTTCAAAGCATTCTCCTTAGCAAAAGGAATCGAATAGTGTTTCATACAGACAGGTGTGGGGTCTATCAGTTTCATATCATATTCCAATAAGTTTGTATGCCCCGGTCGGTCCGTTAACACCTCTGTATGATTATCTAGAACCTGTTGCACTCTCTCTTTCTGATTTTTCGTTAAATGTGTACTGATTTTCACCTGTGCCGCTGTCTCACAGGGATGTAATGGATATTCAAATGATGAAAGTGGTTCCTTTTTCATCTCCATGGCAATGGACAAGGTCAACAAGTGTGTCTCTTCCTGATGTTCTCTTTCCAAATATTTCTTCAGGAGATTCACATGATAGATTTTTTCTTTCCCCTTCTTATCTATCTTATAATTGGTTCTAGACACCTTCTCTAGAACTGTATATGGACCTTGCCATCCAATTTGTAACTTATTCTGACTACCGGGTAGAAGAAGCAGTACCTTCTCTCCCACAGCCAAATCTCTGTCTTTAGCCTTCCTGTTGAAATAGGCAGCATGTTTCTTCCTGGCTTGTCTCAAATTTTCATTGGCAAGTTTCCAGCCAGTTTTTAAACGAGTGGTCAGCTCATTCACATATTGGTATGAGGATGTAATATTTTCCTCTGCCTTTTCATCAGTCCACGTTCTTAACAGCGTTACATATGGACCTTTAATTTTGTGGACCTATTTGTCCATGCACCGGTATGGTCTCTTCCACTCGAAGCGCTATAGTGATGATTTTTCTTCCCAGAATTATCATGCACAAAACGACCGCTACCAATTCTTCTCTTGGGGCTTTCTCCCCACTTAGAATTCTTGATGAGAGATTTCCTCTCTACATCCTCTTCCTCCAGTTTACATAAGTCCGATTGAGGGATTTTCGGCTTATCCTGGGGTAAGACATCTTTTTGCACTCGCCGCATAGTGGCCATTGTAAAACAGTTAATTGAAGCTTGTCCGTGAAAAGGGGCTTCCCATTCCATTTGGTCCACTTTATTTAATTTATTTTTCTTTCTATTGTCAGGCCTACGTTTGCCCCGTGGCGTGTCCAGGTCCTGATCAATGTTCCCACTTGTGGGTGTTCCCTCATGTGCTATGCTACACCTTTCTACAAAATTCTCAATGTCCCACCTTGCCCTGGGCCAATAATAATTGTGAGCCACCTTTTGGATGATGGTACCAATTTTCTCATGGTCCCCATCTTGTTTCACATGTAGGCTCCTTATTAATTCTGCCCTATATGTCTTTGGAAGAACCAACTGTCCGTGACCATTGGATCTAGTTCCGGCCTTCCTGTAAATCAACTTGTTTTTCATGTAAAAATCTCCCTTTCCTGGAGTTGTATGACAAGTTGACAATTTCCTGAAACAAGGCTTGAGGGTCTTATCCCCAGCCTGTGCCTTCCTCATCTCATCTGGAGTGGTATTTATCAGAATATCCTCCTCCTTTCTTGAGGTCGACCTGACCTGAAGGGTGGCCATAACTATAGGGTTCCTTCTGCAACGGTCAGTATCATGATTGTTCATCTTACAATTTTTACACCACCTCCTTCCTTGGTTGAAAGATTTTCTTTCATCATATTTCCTTTCATCGAATTGTGGGGTTTTATTTTTATTGCCATACCGTGGCCTATCAAACTGGTGCTTACCTTTGTTTTGATCTCTAGGATCAAATTTATTAAAGTTCTGTGGTGCCTTAAAATTATCTACCTGTTTCTTTTTATTACCTGATACCTCTGCCTGAGCTGCTTGATACCTTTCAGCAACATTTAGCAACTCACCCAGCCTCTCTGCACCTTGTTCCATGAGAAACTTTCTCAGGTCTGGAGCCATGGACTCTCTTAATTGTTCTATAAGGACCATTTCCTTAAGATCTTGGGTTTTCCCCAGAGAAGTCCATTTCTCCAAGTATGTCTCTAACCGTGCAGAGAACTGGTGATAGGTTTCACCTGACAGTAGTTTAGCATTCCTAAATTTTTTCCTATATAATTCTGCGTTCTTTTCATATCTTAACAAAAGAGCCTGCTTTAGCATGTCATAATTTTCTTGATCACCTCTGCTCATTTTGGCAAAAACTTCATAAGCTGCCCCACGAAGCCCTTGAGATAACTTTAAGCTCCACCTTTCTCTCTCTAACCCATACGTGGTAGCTAATAGTTCATATCTATTTAGATAGCTCTCAATATCATCGTCTTTCTCAACAAAATGATCTAAATGAAAGTTCATAGCTGAGGTTGAGGCTCCCTGACTAGCAGTAGCATCGGAGGCAAAGGGACTGACACCATTTTCAGGAGCATGGCCTTGAAACTCAAACTCCCTTAGTCGTAACTCATGTTCCCTTTGTAATCTCTTCTCCTCCTTTTCTGCTTCCCTCTCTGCAGCCTGTCTTCTTTCTTCTCTTTCTGTAGCTAATCTTTTGTCTTCCCTTTCGGCAGTCAATCTTTTTTCCTCTCTTTCTGCCTCCAATGCTTTAGCCTCTTTGTCAGCCTCAATCTGCAACCTCTTAGCCTCAATCTGCAACCTCTTAATTTCTTTTTCAGCCTCTAACTTTCTTTCAGCCTCAAATCTTCTTTCCTCACGTTCAATATATTTGTCACATTCAGCAGTGACATAAGCAATTATAATTTGCCCGTCCATTCCTAACTCTTTCGCAGTCTGCACAGCAGCAGATCGAAATTTGGCCAGGTCCGCCATTTTCTAACAGGTAAATATAAACAATATCTAACTAAACAATTCAATCTCTAACTAAATATCCAATGACAACCACAGGCACTGAGAGCTCAACGTTATTTATTTTCACCCAAGGATACCATTTTAATTTTTATTATTCCCTGAAGTGAATTACCCCCAATATTTATAATAGGGAAAGATTCAAAATCCCGGACAGGACCCCAATATATGTGGTAAAGTGGGATGTTATAAATATTTATAGGGGACTTAGTGTACTGACTGAGATCAGCTGTGAAGGTATCTGTATCTAATAGGTGTGGTGTATTACAGATGACCTTACTTGCTACCACATTTATACCTCAGTCAGAATTATTCTGGAATATTGTGATGACTACGTTAAATGTCTAGGGTTATGAAAATGATGAAGTGTAAGTCACAACAACAACAGACAGATAAACAATTTAATTTATTCCACAACACTTACAACACTGTGACACTCACACACATATAACACTCTATAAGACTATCTTAAATGAGTCAAGTGTTTAAGTTTAAAAATATATGTATTAATTCTTTCAATAATGGGTATTCTGATTCAACTACACAGTGAACCAGGAATCACAATCAAATGTAATTACAAGTATTATGTACACAGTTTATATATATGAACTTTGTATTGACATAGTTTATTATTATTATTATTCTATGTGTGTAATTTGTGCAGTAGTAATATGAGGTAATACTGGTTTTGTTCAAGCTTGGTTGTTGTTTTTCATCATGACTTCAAGTGTTTGATTATCGGGGAAATAGTATTGGGAAAAGTTCACAGTTCCTGTCATTTGAACCAATTAATTGTCCCTCTGTGTTTAACAAAATGTCAATTTTTGAGTGGGCACATAATGTTGAGCTACTCTGGCCACAGAAGCTTATCTTTCGTGATGGCGGCAGGAAAAGACTCCTCTGCTCGATTGCTTCCTGTGTTCTGGAGACACCTCACTGGTCGCTATCTGGACCAAGGAGTATGCTGTCAGCCTCTGGATTTCAGCAAAACTCAGACCAGGTGCTGCTTCAATAACTAGGACCACAGTCCCTGAAACAAGAAGGTGGTACCTCCTACTTCATAACTAATTTATAATCTATTTCCACACTGAACACAATACAGAACAAACACTGAGTTCAGAGCGGTAGGCCAACTGCTAGCTTCATCTGGAACAATTTACACCAGTATTCTCCTCCTAAATGGTTACTACGCCTCTGCAATTCCAGCATTAGTTCTATCTAGTCAATAAGATAGGTGTCAGTGTACTGTTTGGCAATTCCATGCAGTTTTACTTTTCTCCGACACGTCATGTTCAGGTTGGAGCAGTATCTAGGCCTTGCCTCATGTTTGCTACTGAACCACGCACATATACAGACATAAATTATCAATTTACATTCAATTTTTATTAAAAAGATATCGAATATATCAAGCTTACCACAATTCATGGAAATAATACACAGATACGTTGACTGGCGATGAATAATGGCACAAATTCCGATCTGCCTCTGTCCCAGACTTTTATTTAGAAAAATATGATCTGGCTCTCAACGCACTGTTTCTTAGTAAGTTTATTTTAAAATGTGGCACTGAACTGACGCTCTTAATTGACTATATTGGCGGGTCTAACCAATCGGGCCATGTTTACACAGCTTTTCAAAAAAAGTACCCTTACTACCGTTTCCCCTAACAACAAAGATTAGTATTTGTAGTCCGACTAATCGTGTTTAGCCTTACATTTACTTCTATCCAATCAAATAGGATTTTACATGGTGGCCCATTTCCCGTAAAATAGTGGTTTCAAAACATGCCACTGTGCGATTATTAATTTTTGTGTGTGTTGTCTGACACCCTCACTATTTTTTTTTGGCTATAATTTGTTAATTCCTAGACTATTTGCGTAACACTTAATATATTCTTTGTCAGCAAGTCCTAAGGAACCCAAATATATAAGTTTTAAGGGAGCTAAGTGGCGGCGTTCAAAATATGTATTTTCTTCTAGAATAGTCGTGCTGTTACCACCTCCTCACTTCCAAACTTTTAGGGTGTCTGCTGTACTGTCAGGCTTTTAAACGTAAACCAGTATAATGTCATGTTTCCTAATAAGCGTTTTTCAGGTTTTTAAACCTAACTCTCGTAGTTGTAGTGTTTTTTATCACGGTCTATTTGAAAAAAAAAGTTAGTGCCTCTGGCCTTTCGCGCGGGGAGGGTGGCATTAATTGTATATCGCGAGACGCGTGTTCGTGTTGCATACGTTCCTGCTTTCAGCCCTCCCTCTCTCTATCCTAAGTTCATCTGTCTTTCCGTTTATGTTAACGTAGTGTATAAAATGAAATTAATGGAAGTATTAATTTAGGTCATTACGCAGTGCGCCTAGCTCAAGGTTTTCTTAGAAATACAGTACACGTTTTATTGTAGAAAGCGTGTAGTGATGCAGTAGGCTTTACTATCAACGTGAAACGTTACAATTTGCAGACGAAGTAGAAAACAAGGGGGATTTTTGTACGCCATTGTGACAGCACTGTACTTTTACCATTTCTCTTTCCTTTTATTCAATTTATGTATTAGGCTTTACATTTACCTTTTAATTTATGTATGTGGATTTAGAATGTTTCACGACACATATAAGCACACACATCTCATATCACACTGCAACAATAAAATAAACACCCCAAAGCATTCAAGAAACTGCAAATTTAAAAATAATACTGTAAAAAAAATATAGTGGCACACATTTGTTACAAATAATTACTTGTAGTTTTTGTCAAAGAGAGTGATATTTACTTTTTTTGTCTCATCATTCATTCACTCAGTGGCCTTTACTTAAGAAATACACTTGCAAGTATATTTGTAGCAGTAAATACTATCATAATAGGAGCCGCGCTAGCGTAGTGGTTTCAACACCGCTCTGGCGACCGGGTGATGCAGGATCAAACCCGGGCGACGGCATTTGAGCATTTTTCGTCGACCGGGATTTGGACTGGATTAACTCGAGACCTGGCGAGGACATTTGAAGAAGTTTTGTCGACCAGGGATTGGCAGCTCCTGAGCCGACCCAGATCTAATGGGTACCTCCGAAATCGGCGAGTATCTGCCTGAATGGCGAGGTACACCTGTCTCTATACAAGGAAAAAGGGATACTCTCGTAAAATCAATGTCAGGTTAGAAATTAATAATAACCTGAGATTTCGCCTCGAGTATTAGCGGGCGTACGAAAAAAAAAACAAACAAAAAACTATCATAATAGTGTCCGATGGCACCCCACCCTCGCAACCCTGTTAGTACGCCACCTATGTGCCCCCAACAAATGAGAACCTACCCACCACAAAAATATTTACAGAATGTGTGATTCCTGTATACACACACTGGGATCCTAGCTGGTGCTACAAAGTTCATGCACTTTGCTGAGATCCTCCTTGTGTGATCTAAGGGAGGAGACCGGGTCACTGATGTCTGGTGCAAAGAAGATGGTTCTTAAAACCAAAACCAAACCAAAACTAGGGCAGGACTCAAGCTTGTTAGATGTCGTGAGTTTAAGTGACTAATCCACCTGGTCAAGAGATGTTGATCTTGTTTTGGTCTTCTTGTATGTTGGTGTCATCTGGTTTATGTTTGTAGTGGAGCAGACCCACTTCTGCTCAATGTCTACTTTACAGAATCAGTGGTCTTCTAAAGTGCAGTTATTTTAGAAATCTTCTCAAGTAAAGGATTTTCACTAGCTAAAGCCTCTTTACTAATTATGTGGCTTTTATTGTAGTACTTTGTCTCTGATATTTTCATCACCGAAAGACAGTCCACAGACTTGCTCGGGGCTAACAGAATGAAAATCTTTAGCAAAACCTTTTAGTTCTGCAATCCATTAGCATATTTTTCCCAAGTTTCTTGTGCAATTGCCAGAACTTGTGATGTGCTAAGATAAGATGAGACGGCTGATAGGAATGCGCAGAGTTGTGAAGTAAGGTATGCATATTAATAACATTGCAATTCATCTGTTCCAAAACGTTTATGTAACAGCTTATATTATTGATGTGCCAATACATGAACGAGAGTAACAGCATTTATATTTTGTCCGCAAGACCATGGGCATCGAAGTCATGTACAAAGAAATCACTGATCCATCTATGTGCCAGATGTAATAATGTTGGAATATTGCGTTTTTGTGCTGGCATATTTAACTGATACTGCAGAACATTGAGTTATCCTTGAAACAATCAAGGTTTACTCGCCCTTGCTGTGTGAGCACTCATGGTTAATGAAACTGGAAAATTTATTCATTGTAGGCTCCTGAGTTGACTGTATAGTTGCAGATTCCGTGACTTTTATGCAAACATAAAGCAGTAAAATGGGTAAAGTGTTAGGTTCTCAAATGAAGCAGCCTAGTTAACTGCTTTAGCAACAAAGAAGCAGAAGCAGGGTTTGCAGGCCAATCGCCAAATGAAATCTCATTGCCAAATTAAGTGACGTATGTAAGCTGCCAGTGAAATGCTGGCTCTTCACTTGCGACCAACAGGAAATGCCCAGTGGATGAAAGGTATGAAGAACAACTCTAAATAAATGTAAGTACAATAAACAGGAACACTGCAAAAATCTAAATAGCTTAAAGTTAATGAAGATGCTACTGTAGAATAACTCTCCAACATTTTATTTACTATGTCAAAAACTAAATGGCAATACTTCAATAAATTCAGTACTGATGAATTTTACCAAGCCCATGAGTGCTAGAATGTTTGAAGCCCAGCCAAAATATCTAATGTGCAAAGGTATTAATGCCCCTCTTTTGTGTTTGGGGATGGAAAACTATGTATGTATTTTTTACTTAATAGAAACACGTTTCTTGATAGCTCGTTACACACGCCAAATAAAATGGGTTTTAAGAAAATGTTTACACCTGACATTTTGAGATACGTCTCAAACTAAGAACTTTAATGAAAATCAAATCCTTAAAATGTACACGTATATCTGCCCTCCTCTTCATTTCAAGAACTCCTTCTCAGTGATTACCCATTCTTATAATGTCATTATTTCTGTAAAACGACTTTTGGTCTAGCAAAACACATTCAATTTAAGTAAATAAATCAAATGAGTTTTTAATACCACCAAAGATACATTAAAACAACATTAAAATAAGTAGCTTATTTTGTCATAACTGTAAAGATTTTGGGTACCCCGTCCTTTATGTAGTTTGAATGGAATACAAAGTGTTGGATTACCAATACAATGAAAAGCTTTTGATACCACTGCTACTAAAGAGAAGAGTGCCATTTCCACAAGAGGCTAACATTTATCATAACTCCACATGAATACCGAAAGACTTACCGCTAATGCGTACTTGAATAAGTTTATGTACTGTACCCAGTTCAGCCATGGACCGATGGAATCCAAGTTGATTAAAAAGCCCCCAAACAGCTAACAAACAAAAAAAAAAGCAGCAGTTTAAGCATAGCAAAAATCTAACAATAGGAATGCACACTTCCATACATATGTTCCCATATTTAGCACTTCCATAGTCATTTCTGAAGTCTTAATAGCTCAAAATTAAACGTATATGTATTCATGAGAAAATATCTCACATTATATAAAAAATTATTGTAAATTGGCTGAAGATTATTCTGAAGGGTTGTAAGACTTACAAGCAGTAAATAAGTTTGTTTTATATCATTACAGAGAAACATTTTCACTAGAAACAGGTGGCATGGTACTTGAAAAAAAAAGAAGAAACAAAAAATAAGAAGTAGCAGAAGAAGAAGAAGAAAAAACGAAGTAGCAGCAGAAGAAGAAAAAACGAAGTAGCAGCAGAAGAAGAAAAAACGAAGTAGCAGAAGAAGAAAAAGCAGAAGAAAAGAAGTGTGATTAAATAAAGTATATATGTCAAAGATTTCACAGGCATATTGTTGGAAACATTTTACGTACCATCATAAAGATGTATCCCGTGGCAAGCAACAACTGCGCTACAGCAAAAACTCGAACAGTGGCACTCAAGAAAAAGCACAGACCAGCAGCTGCTAGCGTGGTACACAGCAGGGCTAATACGAACATAAAAAAATGCTCGACACCAGGATTAAGACCTGTGGGGAGAAACATGTATAGGCCCTATAAGTCATTGTTACTTTTCATCGCCTTAAGAAACATAGGCCGTATCAAATTCATGTAAAACTTTCCAGTCCAGTGCCAGCAGTTCAATGTTTTTCTATGTCTTCCTTATCACATTTATATATGTATCCAGTTCTCCTTCTCCGTGTGTTTCTCTCTCTCTCTCTCTCTCTCTCTCTCTCTCTCTCTATCGTCTGCATACTGAGCAGACGTGTGTGGGTCGTGTCTCACATTTATAATTTTTGACACAGGCATTTCAAATTATATTTCTAGGATTTTTATATCGGTGCATTTCTTTTTGGATTGTGAATTTTGTGAAAATGACGTTGTGTTGATTTAACAGATGGTATTTAAAAAATACCAGGAATTTATTAACTATTCATTTCTTTTTGATAACTGCAAATGCCTTCTACAATGCTATTAACAATGACCACGTGACTCGTTACTGACCCCTGTAAAGAAGGGAAGGTCGGCCAGTGTATTTTCTTGGCTACCAACCACTCTTAAACAGATAAGGTTTCCAGCGGACCAATGTATTTCACTGGCAATTAATCCCAGTGGGCATGTAAACATGTCACGCTTAGAGATCGGCCACGGCTCGCAGGTAATAAAAGCCGCTAGAGACTGTAGATTGCGCCCGTCCACGATCAAAAATTACACCCTAGACCAAAACAGGGCACTTCGCGTTAAACTTCAGGGATTTAACAAAGAGTCGTATTTAACCTTTAAAATAGCAAATGACGGTAAATGTGCTACTGTACTCTTCCACAATACATTTCATTATGAGGCATTTCGCACAACGTGTACCAAATACTACCAGAATGACCATGTCGAGACGAGAGCAGATAAACAAGGTGCCTTTGTAGAAGATTTCATCACAACACCACTACTATCTGTGCACCTTTATCATACAAAAAACAAGATAATGGTACAAGAAACTGCCACTGTTATTGAGTCATGGCTGGAAATGGACTTTGTCAGTTTAAATGAGTCTGCACAAAACATAATTTGTACCACAAAATTGGACTCGACAATATGTTTACCCCAGCTTGCAATAGATATCACATCATCAGCCGCCAGCGTCTCATCTGCTGACAGCGAAATCATCAACATTAACTCTAGCATACACTCTCCTGCAAATACATCCACTTTGCCTCCCGCAGCACGCGACTTTCCAATGAGCGACACAGTAGCAAATACTCCATCTTCTCAACCTGTGCTGGCCATAGAATATCCAATGGGCCCTAAAGAAACTAGCACACAAACAGATGAAACAATATCACGTGAAAATCCCCCAGAAGTCACTCACATGATAAATGCGCAGTGCTGCCAGGAGCTGATGCTCAAAATGGAGGACACCCTTCGAACACTAATTGCCGATCTGACGACTAATGTCTATAAATCGATCAGCGCAGAAAACGAACTACTCAAAAAGGAAATACTGCATCTGAGAGAAGATAATTCCAATATGAAACACGTCGTTGAGCAGCTACGAAGCGATTTTTCTATTTATAAAACAAAGCACTCGGAACATCCTCTTATAGTACCTGAAGCTTCTAGAGATCCCTCCAAAGAACATATAACAAACGAACGCCGCAAGCAGCACCAATGTAACACCAAAAAAGTTGAGGATACACGTGCGCACGAAGCTTACCCTATTAGTGTAAAATTAAGCAACAGGTTTACCGCCCTTAACCAGAGTTCAGTACAAAATGAACAGGCATTAACGCCGCTACCAGACCAGATACTGACACCACAACCACCCGATGAAAACACCCAGACTAGTCAGGACGATTCACACCAGGAAAATCAATGGCGGCAGCAAGAATCAAAACGAAAGCCGAGTCAACAACCATGTAGTAAAGCAACACATGTTATAATTGGCGACTCTCTCCTAAAAGGCATATACAATGATCGGATGTCTGCTACTGAAGAGGAAACTGTCTCAGTTTTAGCGATACCTGGAGCTGGAACTGAAAGATTAATTGATAGAATTAATAGGTTCGACATACATCATAACATTACAAGAACAACAGTACATGTAGGGATCAACGACATAATGAATGGACACAGCGTTAGCCCTTCGGCGATTTCCAAACTGACCACTACAATAAAACAAAAATTTCCTAACACCTCCATTTTTATGTCATCCATTATTCCACCTTGCTATGGCTTCCAACGTCGCGTAGCCGACACCAACAATAAGACACTCCAGAGCTATTGTGAACACAACAAAATTGGCTATATCAACAACACTCTTTTCTTCACAAGCAACTCTGGAGCACCAAAGAAACGCCTTTACATAGATCAAATACATACATCAAAACTAGGTAGCAGCATCCTAGCAAAAAACATCAAGTACCCGCAGCGAACGCAACACGACAACCCACCAGACACAAAGAACACAAACCGATCTACCATGAGATCAGCCCTTCATGAAAATGCACAACACACCTTACCCGCCCCTCAAAGAAGTGCTCCCGTAACCAACAAATGACCTAACCACAAACAGAACGCCACCTACAGCCAGGAAGCCGAACGTTACGATGTTATGTTTCCTCCACTACCTATAAGACAGCCCCTCACAAACACATTATATGACAGTTCAACAAGCAGTGCCACAATGTCCCAGACCCAAAAATCTCCTACAAGTGTTGGAACCATTACAGACGAAATCTACAGTCGTCATGCTTCCTCCCGTAGCCTTCCTGGTCGTGCTCAGTGGAACCCAGAACTTGGCTACCTGATGCAATTCAGTCTTGCGTCACTCAGCCAAGCACTAATGATGTCTGTGCAACGCGGGCCCTACTATTTACCTGACAGAGACATCCAATATTGATGATGAATCCACTCATTTTTTATTTTTTTTTTATTTTTTTTTAAATTTTATTTTATTTTTATTGACTTAATCCCTGCGACCAAAGCCGTATCTCTCTTGAAAAATTAGTTGATTACTGTGACGCATAAAGTAATAAGTACTTTGTTACTTTCTCAAAACACTATAATTTCATTGGCTACAGGCCTCCGACAGTTTTTTCATAATTTGCAAGATTTTATTTTATTGTATTTTATTTACTTTTTAAATTCGAATTCTCTCAGTGTTGCTTAATTACTGTGTTAAAATTTTAGTGTTGTGGTGTGAAAACGTGCGTGCCTACTGTTGTGTGACTATTTTAATATACTACTGACAATTTCAGTTAATTGTAATTTTTTAGCAATACTAGTAAAAAGTGTTCGTACGTTAAGTACTAACATTTGTATTTTCACTTACGTGGTGACGTTAATTAGTTTAAATTTTCGTGGGTTTCGTATTCAAAATTGCTTTTGTTATTTTCCTTTTTAAACCACTCGCCAAAATAAAATGCATACCTATCAGACACAATGGCTAATTAAGGATGGTCTACGGCTGGGCCACCTGAACATTTACCATTTATTAGGCAAACTTCCTGAGCTTACACAAATTTTGAACAAAAATTTTCATGTTTTTGGACTTTCCGAAAGTCGTTTAAACGACAAAGTATCAGATGATGAAATTGCCCTAAATGGCTGTAAAACAGTTCCGCGAGACTCAAGTAGAAAGCTAGAAACAGGTATAGTAGTATATATTTCCAATTCTATTAGTTATCGCCACAGAAGCGATTTAGAGACAGCAGAGACCGAGTGCATATGGTTAGAAATAAAACTACCGACTCAGGGACAATTTCTAGTCGGGTATCTTTATAGAAATCCCAGTGCAGGAGCCATCTGGTATGAAGATTTCACCACTATGATGGATAAAGTATTTACCACTGCCAAAGAAATTATTCTTCTAGGCGATTTCAACATCGACATGCACAACACAAACCAAACGTGGGAAAACATCATACTATCTTACAACCTAAAACAAATAGTCAACCAGCCTACCAGGGTAACAAATGCATCATCCACAACAATTGACCACATCTACGTCACCTGTGCAGATGTCGTGTGAAATTCTAATCCACATATATAAATTAAAACGTAAATGTAAAGCCTAACAAATAAATTTAATAAAAGGAAAGAAGAATGGTAAAGAACAGTGCTGTCACAATGACTGTACTCGAAATCCCCTTGTTTTCTCCTTCGTCTGCAAATTGTAACGTTTCACGTTGATAGTAAAAGCCTACTGCTTCAATACCCGCTTTCTACGATAAAACGTGTACTGCCTTTCTAAGAAAAACCTTGAGATACGCAAGCTGACCTATATTTAATATTCCATTCATGTCATTTTATACACTAAGTTACCATAAACGAAAGACAGATGGACTAAGGATAGAAAGAAAGGGAGGGGCTGAAAGCCGGAACGCAGGCAATACTACCACAGTCTCGCGATACACAATTACTACCATCACGCGTGTAAGGCCACAAGCACTAGCTTTTGTTCAAATCGACAGTGATAGAAAACACTACCCATGCGAGAGTTAGTTTTTAAAAACTTACAAAACGCTTATTAGGAAACATGACATTCTACGGTTTTATGTCTAAAATCCTGACATTAGTCTGACAGTACAGCAGGACAGGTGGCGGTTCTAAACATAAAAAATAAAAAAAACTACACGACTATCCTGGAAAATACATATTTTGAACGCAGCCCCTTAGCCCCATTAAATTTATATATTTGGGTTCCTTAGGATTTGCTGACAAATAATATGTTAAACGTTACGCAAATAGTCTAGGAATTAACAAATTATAGCCAAAAGAAATAGTGAGGGATGTCAGACAACACCAAAATCAGAATCGCTCAGTGGCAGATTTTCACACCACCATTGGACGGGAAATAGGCTGACATGTTACCTCCTATTTGATTGGCGGAAAGTAAATGTAAGGCTAAACACGATTAGTCGGACTATAAATACTACTTCTTTGTTGCTAGGGGAAACAGTAGTAGGGTACTTTTTTTCAAACGCTTGTGTAAACATGGCTCGATTGGTTAGACCCGCCAATATAGTCAATCAGAGGCGTCAGGTCAGCACCACATTTTCAAATAAACTTACTAAAAAACCAGTGCGTTGAGCGCCAGTGCATATTTTTCTAAATAAAAGCCTGGGACATCGGCAGATCGAAATTGTGCTATATTCATTGCCAGTCAACGTAACTGTGTATTATTCCATGAATTGTGGTAAGCTTGAAATATTTGATATCTTTTTAATGAAAATTGAATGTAAATTGATAATTTATGTCTGTATATATGTGTGGTTCAGTAGCGAACATGAGGTAAAGCCTATATAGTGCTCCAACCTGAACAGAAGGTGTCGGAGGAAAGTAAAACTACATGGAATTGCCAAACAGTACACTGACACCTATCTTATTGACTAGAAAGAAATAATGCTGGAATTGCAGAGGCGTAGTAACCATTAGGGAGGAGTATACTGGTGAAAATTGTTTCAGATGAAGATAGCAGTTGGCCTACCGCTCTGAACTCAGTGTTTGTTATGTATTGTGTTCAGTCTGGAAAATTATTATAAATTAGTTCTGAAATAGGAGGTACAACCTTCTTGTTTCAGGGACCGTGGTCCTAAAGTTATTGAGCAGCACCTGGTCTGAGCTTTGCTGAACCTAGAGGCTGACAGCATACTCCTGGGTCCAGATAGTGACCAGTGAGGTGTCTCCAGAACACAGGGAGGCTATCGAGCAGAGGAGTCTTTTCCTGCCGCCATCACGAAAGATAAGCGTCTGTGGCCAGAGGAGCTCAACATTATGCCCCCCCCCCCTCAAAATCTGACTTTATAATAAAACAGAGGGAAAATACAGTGTTTAAATTGATAGGAACTGTGAACTTTTCCCCATACTATTTCCAAGATAAACAAACACTTGAAGTCATGATGACAAATAACAACATAGCTTGAAAAAAACAAAACCAGTATTACCTCATATTACTACTACACAACTGACACACATAGGATAATATTAATAAAATATGTCACTACAAGGTTCATATTGATAAATTCTGTACATATAAATTGTAATTACAATTGATTGTGATTCCTGGTTAACTTTGTATTTGAATCAGGACACATATTTTAGTGAAAGTAATTAATACATATTTATATTTGAAAATTTACCAGTGCCTCATTTAAGATAGTCTTATAGAGTGTTAAATGTGTGTGAGTGTCACAGTGTTGTTAAGTGTGGTGGAATAAATTAAATTGTTTATCTGTCTGTTGTTGTTGTGACTTACACTTCATCATATACATACCCTAGACATTTAACGTAGTCATCACAATATTCAAGAATAATTCTGACTGAGTTATAATGTGGTAGCAAGTAAGGTTATCTGTAAAACACTACACCTATTAGATACAGATACCTTCACAGCTGATCTCAGTCAGTACACTAAGTCCCCTATAAATATTTATAACATCCCACTTTACCACAGCAGAAAACATTATAGAATGCTCTGTTCCTACTGTCGCGATGAATGACCACTATCCTATATGTTGCACGTGGTCAAAGAATAAATATAAAGCTCCAAGAAATAAACATATCAGTATTAAATTTAGAAGTTTTAAAAATTTCAACCGTGAACTATTTTTACATGATTTGCGAACCGCACCTCTTGCCAGTGTTTACCAGCTTTCTGATCCCGATGATGCCATTGCCCATTGGATACGTATCTTTCTTTGTGTGTTTGATAACCACGCACCGACTAAAGAAGTTCGTGTGAAACGACAGGTCAAATCTCCTTGGATCACTCAAGCAGTGCTAGACGCCATGAGGCAGAGAGATCAAGCTCACAAAAACAAGGACTTTAACATATACAGAGCACAGAGGAACAACGTGCAATATTTAATTCGTAGAGAAAAAAAAATTACTTTAAAAATTTGGTTCAGAACAAAACAAACAGTAAAGATATATGGAAAGCAATCAATGCCTTAGCGAACAAGCGAAATCTGTCAGTCTCGTCAACTCCTAATAATTCATTTACTTCCACAGACTTCAGCAATTACCTTCAGGCAGAAATAAACAGTCTTAAATCTACAATACCAAATTCACCTTGTGACTTAGGCAGGCTGTCAGTATTTTGTGAGAACAAATGTACCAACACAATCCCATCCAACATTCCGTTTATGACAGTTAATGAAGTGTATAACTATCTTCTAGGACTTAAAGATAATAACTCATGAGGACTTGACGGAGTCAGTAATCGAATACTGCGTTATGCGGCTCCAGCTATTAGTGATTCGCTTACATACATATACAATCAATGTATCGCACGGAGTTACTTTCCGTGGCACTTTAAAGTCGCTAAGGTATATCCTCTCTTAAAACCTGGCTCTTCCGACAATAATAACCTTGGTAACTATAGGCCAATCTCCTTAATATCATCGCTATCCAAACCACTAGAAAAACACATACATAAAATAACACTACAACACCTAGTTAACAATGGCTTGCTAATTGATAGTCAGTCGGGGTTTAGACCTAAACATTCATGTCACACAGCTCTAACTAAGATGAGTGACAACTGGCACTTAAATATTAATAACGATAACATATGTGGGGCAGTTTTTGTAGACTTTAAAAAAGCATTTGATATGATAGATCACGCTATTTTAATTAGAAAACTAGAAACATCAAAAGTAAACCTTCAACTAGTGACGATAATTAAATCATTCCTGTCAGACAGAAAACATGTAGTTTCTTACAATAACTCTTGCTCAAACCCAACCGTAATAAATACCGGCGTTCCTCAGGGCTCTATTCTTGGGCCTCTACTTTTTGCCATATACATTAATGACCTTCCACTACACGTCGAGCACGCATCCTGTGACCTATTTGCTGATGACTGTACTATCTACACAAGTGATACAAGTTGCAACACATTCGAACTATCGTTACAAAAAGATACAGACAATCTGATTAAGTGGAGCATCGGAAATCGCATGCTAATTAATATAATTAAAACAGAGTGCATGTTAATATCAACTAGACAAAAATTACAAAATTCTGAGAAAACAACACTTCAGATCTATATTGGTACCTCACCAATTGAAAACGTTAATGAACATAAAACTCTAGGAATAATCGTTGACCAGCATCTAAATTGGAACTCACATGTTCATGCACTGACGAAGCAAACGGCACAGAAAGTTTACCAGTTAGCTAAAATCAAACATTTCCTAGATGAAGATGCACGAAAATTGTTCTATATATCTCACATACAAACAAACCTTGACTATTGCTCCACAATCTGGGATGGTTGTTCTATGTCCAACACAAAAAGACTCCATTCACTACAAAAGCGTGCAGTGCGTCTAGTTTCTGACAACTGCCAAACACAGTGTGTAGATCTATATAAAGATCTCAAAATACTGCCTCTAAGAAAGCGCTTTCTGTTCTTCTTCTTCTTCTTCGTACACTCTCAGACGTCCACTTGAATGTTCTCAAAGAAAGCAGTAGTCAGTTTGAGGCTATTTGAATCCCCGTAAAGCTTTTCCACGAAAGGAGCTGGCGTCGGCCATATGCACTTTCTCTGTACCACATATAAGGGGTAATTTTGAAGCAGATGTTCAGCAGTCATTTTATCAGTGCCACACTTACACTGATCGGTAGTTCCTATCTTTAGCTTGTTGAATAGATGGTATCCCAATCTGTTGTGGCCAGTGCGGAGTCTGAAGATTACCACTTGTTCTCTTCGGTGGAGCTGGTAGTAAGCATCATTCTTTGTGTGCCCTGGATGTTCTACATTCCATTTGTTTCTGTAACTGATTCTGATAAAACTCTTTGCCTCCTCAAAAGTTATGCTTGCATCAGGCTGAGGTAGATGTGAACCTTCTTTTGCCATTCTGTCAGCCTCTTCATTGCCGGCGATGTTACAATGAGATGGAATCCACTGGATCACAACACTTTTGAATCATTGACAAAGTTTGTGGAGCACTACTCTGAGATCATCCAGGTCTGTATTATTTTGTCTTTTCAACGTTGCAATTACTGACCGTGCATCAGTAAAGAAAGCAACGTGTCTCTCTGCCGTTTCTTCTGTCAATATAACCTCTGCTGCAGTTTTCAAGGCCTCTGCCTCTGCTCTGAAGTTGCTGGAGAATCGTCCTGTCGCCACTGACAGCCTTTTTTCTGCACCAGTGCTTAAGGTCAGAAAGACACCCCCACCTCCATTTTCTGTTGCATTTGTTGCTGATCCATCTGTGTATGCATGGGTCCAGGTGTTGCGTGGATAATGTTTCTCTATGTATTTTGTCGCTATGGATTTTCTATCTGTTGCAGTTTGGCTCTTTTTACTTTCAATTCCAGGAATGTTTTCTATCATTTTAGGGAAACGATTTTGTTTCCAAACTGGAAGCTTGTGTGCAGTATAGATGGGTTTAACAGTGGATATTTCATCTATGGATACTGCTCTCATTTGTGGTTTGGTTGATTCTACAAAATTACTTCGTTTGAGTCTTTGCCTTCTAAGAGCATTTATTCTATGGCACATTGGGTGGTCTGTTAGTCTTTTGAATTTTTCGGCCTGTTGTTGAGCCCCGCAGTCTCTTCTATCTGTCATTGGCTGGAGGCATGTAATCTTTTCGAGTTCTTTTATAGGTGTTGACTTCATGCCTCCCGTTATAATTCTCATTGCTTGATTTTGGTGTCTGCTAATTTTATCGAAGTTTGTCTTAGCTGCTGTTGCCCATGCTGCCATGCCATATTCAAGAACTGGCCTCACTCGCCCTGTGTACAATGTCTTAAGCACTTTCTCATCTGCACCCCAAGTTGTTCCAGCAAGTTTTTTCATAATTGCCATTCTTTGTCTTGCTCTCATTCGATTTCTGTCAACCTGTTTTTTCCAAGTCAGACGGCGATCAAAAATAATGCCCTGGTAGTTCGGATTTCCATTTAAATGAAGATTTACTCCGTTAAGAACTAGTTTGAAGCTCTGAGGTCTAGTTGAGAGGGAAAATACAGTGTACGTTGTTTTCTCTTCATTAATCTTCATGAGCCATGTTTTGGCCCACTCTTCCAGTGATGTTAGTGCTTGCTGCATCAGAATGTTTGCAGTAGGTATAAAGCTAAATTTGTTCACAAAATCCTATCACAGAATGCTTCAACATATCTGTGGCCAATGTTCAAATACAATGAAAGACGCAGTCAACGCCTTAACAAAATACAAGTGCCCAAGCCTAGGCTTGACTTATTCAAGAAAAGCTTAGCTTACTCTGCTGCTCATCTTTGGAACTATCTTCCACATTATCTAAAACATAACAACCTCAGTCCCTATTCATACAATCGTAAACTTTTCGAATACTTTATGAGTTCTGATTATCTGCCCCCCTAATGTGATTATTTTTCTGAACAAATGGTATAATATCGAGTGTAGGTTTAATGATGATGTTAATGCTTTTCAACATATTTTGTTTCATGGTAATATTTAGTTTGTACTTTTCAACATATTCTATTTCATGTTTATAATTAGATACTGTGAATGTGAGTATGCTATTATTTTACCTTTACAACGTTGAATTCCTTGAATTGATGGGTAAAATATATGTGAGAATAAATGAAATCAGTATAAAAGACGAGAGAAAGGAAGGGCAGAATGTCAGACGGGCCTGCGTGCCCAATTCTCAACCCTTTGAAAATAAAGTTCTATCTATCTATCTATCTATCTATCTATCTATCTATCTATCTATCTATCTATCTATCTATCTATCTATCTATCTATCTATCTATCTATCTATCTATCTATCTATCTATCTATCTATCTATCTATCTATCTATCTATCTATCTATCTATCTATCTATCTATCTATCTATCTATCTATCTATCTATCTATCTATCTATCTATCTATCTATCTATCTATCTATCTATCTATCTATCTATCTATCTATCTATCTATCTATCTATCATCTATCTATCTATCTATCTATCTATCTATCTATCTATCTATCTATCTATCTATCTATCTATCTATCCATCTATCTATCTATCCACCCATCCATCCATCCATCCATCCCCCCACCCACCCACCCACCCACCCACCCACCCACCCAACACCCACCCCCCTATCTATCTATCTATCTATCTATCTATCTATCTATCTATCTATCTATCTATCTATCTATCTATCTATCTATCTATCTATCTATCTATCTATCTATCTATCTATGTCTCCCTCTCTGATAATGTTTGTACTTTTCAACATATGTTATGTCATGCTTATAAGTAATTAATGTTAATATGAGTGTGCTATAATATTATTATTTTACTTTACAACGTTGAATTCCTTGAATTTGATATGTAAAATGCATATGAGAATAAATGAATTCAGTATGAAAGGTGAGAGAAAGGAAGGGCAGAATGTCAGACGGGCCTGCGTGCCCAATTCTCAACCCTTTGAAAATAAAGTTCGTTCGTTCGTTCGTTCGTTCTCTCTCTCTCTCTCTCTCTCTCTCTCTCTCTCTCTCTCTCTCTCTCTCTCTCTCTCTCTCTCTCTCTCTCTCTCTCTCTCTCTCTCTCTTTTACCCTTGGGACTTCAGAACAAAAATAGCTTTGTAATGCCATCAACGGGTTTCCTCTGAGTCCTATCTAACTCCAGCGTCTTCTTTTCACCTCTTGTTCCATTAGCATAGGCTATCTTTAATGTTGGTTCTTTATTTACTGTCCACAGTTCACCTATGTATAATATTACCTTCATCATCATTAGAGAAATACTGTTATTTCCGATGCCTTTCATTTTTTTCCTCTATACCCCATCATTGTTTACTGAAACAAAGAACAGTAACACATTTTTACTCAGTGCAAAGTAGACTACACAGGAAACAAACTTCTGACTGAATCACAGATTACTAGACACGGTTGGTGATTTCCATCAATTGGCTATCGACAAGGTGAGTACATGTTGGTTTTAGTGATTTGAACATATCTTTTTGTTGAATGAGAGACTACTAAACAATTACTAGAGAATACTAGTGACCCGGAGCTGTGTGCGCATGCATGCGTTTTGATGTCTACAATTACTAGAGAATACTAGTGACCCGGAGCTGTGGGCGCATGCATGCGTTTTGATGTCTACAATTACTTATGCTCAAGCTTTGCTCACAAGGCATTTCTCGGGTGCACTACTTTTATTATGCTGTCTGCCATTTTTGTGTTATCAACAATTCTGTTGAAAATAAAAGTGAAAATAAGATTAGCGTTATGGTTAAGAAAAGCGTTTGAGGCTAATTATGTTGGGATGTTGTGTACTTTCTGTGCTTCTCTATGGTGCGGAATGTTGGAGAGTAACAGACAAGGAAATGTCGAAACTGTCCTCCTTCCACACAATCTGCCTAAGGAAAATTCTCCGAATCTTTTGGCCAAACACCATCAGCAACCAAGAACTACTTAGCCGGAGTAACCAGGAGGACATGCACACCATCATAGCTGGCAGACGCTGGAGCTGGGTTGGCCACGTCCTCAGAAGGATCCCCGATACCATCACAAGAACAGCTATGCTATGGACCCCCGAGGGAAAGCGAAAGAGAGGCCGACCAAAAACAACTTGGCGGAGAACTGTGGAAGCCGAGATGCAAAGAATGAACCACAGTTGGGGCACTGTATGAAGGATGGCCGCCGACCGAGCAAGGTGGAATCAATTTGTTGCTGCCCTACAGGACGCCACCAGGCGTGATAACCGCTGACTGCTTTGACGTTTGGCGGTTATGGACCAAAGAAGATGTTGGGATTTGTGTGTGTGTGTAAAGTACATCGTTAGTGTTTGTGGGACGTTAGTATTTCCGACATAGGTTGAAACAGAGTTCGGGTTAAGATTAGCATTAGTGGGTATTTAACTCTTTAAGCCCCAAGAGCCAGTATACTGTACTTCCCGCTAGACCCATTTGGCCCAAGAGCCAGTATACTGGCTTTCGTATCTCTTGATTCTTTCTATGGCTGTTTTCTAATTTTGACAACTCAAAAACGCTATCTTCTTAAAGTATAGCCATCCATTATGGACTTTTGTTATTTATGAATATGAACATTTAAAAAAAATTATTTCCAAACAAAAACAATAAAAACATACTGGTATGGCCATTTTTGTTTGGGCCAAACCCACCTTTTTGCTTGTCCATAGCCAGTTGGGCGACTTTGGGCGTCTGTCTACTAATATGTGGTTTAACCCTAATAACCTGCTGAATGGTGTTTGTGGGACGTTAGTATTGTTAACAAAGAATAAAACAGAGTTCGGGTTAAGGTTAGTGTTAGTGGGTACTTATGCAAGGGCTATGGCCAACTAGTCTAGGGTGACCATACGTCCGGATTTGGTGGGATGTGTCCGGTTCTCAATGCCAAAATGTAACGTCCGGCTTTAAAAAAAAATGTTATTTGTCCGGCTTTTAAAACAAAATTAGAAAAAGAAGGAAAAAAAAAATCAGTTTTTATTAATGCGAAAAAATCGAAATTTGGTGAAATCTGGCCATGTTGACATCCGTTCAGATTTGAAAGAAGGTATCCATCAGCTTTGCCTCTCCTAGGTGGATTCACCTAGATCTAGGTTTTTTGGGTCCCATCTAGGTGTCATTTTCCTTTATTAGTTGAAGAACGCCACCTAAATTTCGGCCAAAGTAGTCAAAAAGTCGCCCTAAATAGCCCAAGTCGCCGATGTGTTGGTTTATTTTTTAAAATTCACGCTGGTATCCATCATTACTTATTCTACTTTGACAAAACTAACCTCAATCTACATCAATCGACTGAAATTTGAGTATTATTTTTTGTTGTTCATTGAGTAAGTAGCACTATAATCTGAATGATTATACTTTGATTAAATTACTGGCACATGAAAAGTGGACCAAATTTTTTGAACAATCAAGAAATGTGGAGTTACTGAACTACTGCTTATTGCTCAATATTTTATTGTTGTTCCAGGACATAATGCTAATACTGAGAGACTTTTTTCTTTAATAGAAAATCAGAGGACAGATACTGATTCACTGATGAATGCATTAAATGAATATTACAAGTTCATACAATTATAAGAATGTTTCTTGTACAGTCTCATGAGTATTTAGTCGGAAATTCAGACTTACTGAGAAAAATAATGTCAAGTGAAAAGTACAATGTTAAAGACTGAATAGGCTATTTAGTGATGTTGAAAAAAATAATGCTTGATGGAAAAATTTTAAAAAATTGCATTTTATGAAGAGTTTTACCTTTTTTTTTTTAAAATGTCGTTGAAGTATTTTTATATAGTTTATCACGACTCTTTACATAAATGTCTAAAATTAGTGAAATTAATGTGTCCTCATTTTCTTAAAAAAGCGTCCTCCTCTTTAGTCACAAAAGCAGAAAATGTCCTCCTTTTAAAATAAAATAATATGATCACCCTAAACAAGTCGATAGCTTGTTGTCTGCTAATCTGTGGTTTAACCAAAATAACCTACTAAGAAGTAGATTGCCCGAGGCATCGCAAAAGTATCAATGAAAAGTATGTTGCAGTGGATACAAGATACAACAAACTTACCCACTGCGAAGTAGATCGCACACGACATGAGGATTATGGGAACTGTTCTCAGTGGTAAGATGTCGAACACAATTTTCACAAGGAAGAAAACGGACACTCTGTAGAAACCGCTGACGTTTTCATGCCTGTAATGTTTTCAGATTAATCAGTAAATTCAGCTTTTTGTAACATAACCTAATTAATTCTTACTTACTTAGTCGTTCCCCTTCTACCGTGAGGTGTAAAGGTTTGGAAGAGAGAGCGCCAGACTATCCCATCGGCTGTCTTCCTCCTGGCCTGGTTCCATTCTAGTCCTCGGTCATTCAAAGATTGTCTAATGTTGTCCTCCCAGCGGACTCTGGGGGTCTGGATCCCTGGCTCTTTGTTTCCCATGCTTGTCGTGGTAGCCGATCTTCTCCCATTCTGCAGACATTGCCAAACCATATTAGTTGGGACTGTTCTACTTGGGTCTGCAGGGGGTGGGATTTTAGGCCTTGACGTATCGTCTGGTTGCGGACCATGTCTCTTCTTGTTACTTCAACCACCTTCCTCAGATACCTCATTTCTGAGGTTTGGATCTGGCTTTTATGGGTTGTAGTCATTGCCCATGACTCGCATCCATATGTCAAGACTGAGACATAGGTGGAGCGGTATACAGCCATCTTCGTTTTCTTACCAACCTCTCTCTTGCTGAGTAATCCTCGATTTATAGCCTGAAAAAGTCTCCCAGCCGCTGCTTTTCGAGTGGCCAACTCTTCTTTGATGCATCCCTTTCGGTCTATAATAGCTCCGAGGTATTTAAAGTGGTCAACTTGCTCCAGGACCTGTTCTCCCAGCTTAATCTGATGTCTTCTTTCTTCTCGTGATATCACCATGGATTTTGTTTTAGAGCTGCTTATGACCATCCCTCTCTTCTCCAGCTCTTCCTTCCAGACTTGCAGGTTGGATTGGAGATGTGCCTCTGATTTAGCAATCAGGGCAACAGCATCAGCAAATGCCAGCTCTGAAATACAGAGCTGTTTCATCTTCCAGTACCTCTCCTTACATGCCTTGATGACATCATCCATGAGGAGTATGAAAAGATAAGGTGACAGGATATCACCTTGTCTTACACCAGTGGTGGTCCTGAACTCTTCTGACTTATGGTTTGCTGTCCTCACATAATTTCTGCAAGTAGAAGCTCTGTATAGCATGAATCAGAGGTGCTGGAATGTTCTTCCTTGCTAAACAGTCCCAAAGTTTGCTCCAGGGGACTTTGTCAAACGCCTTTTCCAGATCTATGAAACAAAGATGGATCTCACTCTTATACTCAAGGGCCTTTTCACTCAGCTGTCTGAGTGTGAAGATTAGGTCTTGAGTACTTCGGTTTGCTCGGAATCCGCACTGGACCTCATCTAATTGTGGCTCAGCTAGGCGTCGGAATCTCTGCTCTAGGATTCTAGAGTAGATTTTACCAGGGACACTGAGAAGGGATATGCTTCTATGGTTTCCACATTGTCGATTGTCACCCTTTTTGAAAATTGGTGTTATGATGGCAATCTCCCAATCCTTTGGTATGGTCTTGTTGCACCACGCTGCCTGTAGGACCCTTAAGAGTAATAGATCGCCTGATGCTCCCATGTACTTAACCATTTCTGGTGTTATACCATCATGGCCTGCTGCTTTGCCCATCTTGATTTTCTCCAGTGCTGCCTTCAGTTCTTCCATCTTTATGTCATCTTCACCATCATTGGTTTTCTCTTCTGTGATAGTGGTTATCATTCCTGATGCTTCACCATGCTCACCATCCAGGAGCTCTGAGAAATATTCTTTCCATCTTTCCATTACTTCCTTCGGGACAGTAAGCAATTTGCCTTGCTTGTCCTTTATAAATTTGAGAGGGCATTGTTTTTCCTTCCTCGTGTTCTTTAGGGTCTTATAGAACAATTTCTGGTTTTCTTGCGCATCTTTTTCTAGCTTTTCTCCAAATTCTTCCCAGGACTTCTGTTTTGCTGCTAGCACCTTGTTCTTTGCTTCTGTTCTGAGTATCACATGTTCTCTATATTTCTCTATTTGTCCTGCTGTGTTTTTAGCTCCTATGTATTGTTTCCATGCCATTTTCTTCTCTTTTATTTTCTCTTTGACTTCCCCTGTCCACCAAGGTGTCCTCTTTCTCTTGTTCCCAAGTCGGACTTCACCACATGCTTCTGCAGCAGCTGTCTTTATGATGTCCTTGAATTTAAGCCAGAGGGTTTCCAAGTCATCAGGTTGTTATTCTGTGTTGCTCACCGCTGTCGCAATAAGCCCCTGATATCTGGTCTTAATTTCTGGCTCTCTCAGCTTGTAGGTCTTAATGCTCATTTCTCCCGTTCATTTACTTAATTTCTTGCGTGATGTTGGGCAGTTCCTAGATGCTTTGGTGCAGACTTACTTTAAGGAGACCAGCTGCTGTGGTGGCTCCATGTTCCACTAGGAGCTAATGACAAAAATAATATATTCATTCTTTGTTATCTGTATCAAACATATGCAACGAAAGCACAGAAAACAAAAAAATCACAATGTGTAAGATGTGTTCATTCATTCATTACCGATTGGCTGCACGTGGAGCCATGCCTCCAAGAAATGTACGCCACGTTTTCCTGTCCTGTACCATCCGTTACAAATCGTTTCCTCTTTTTTTTTCCAACCACACTGAAACCTGTCTCTAATTTTCTTTTTCGTGTGTTTTGAGATGTCCCGTTATTTCTCTCATCCTGGGATTCCAGAAGAATACTGCATCGTAATGCTGTAAATGTTTTGCCAGTGTGGGTGCTATTCAATACCAGCACCTGCTGTTCAACACTTGATCCACTGGGATTTGGCTGGTATTTCCATCAGTATTCACGTTGGTGATCTTGTTACACTATTTCATTTCTTCTGTTCTGTGGAATTGTAAGGTAGTCCCGCAGCAGATACTGTCGTAGGGGAGTGAAGTGTTCGAGACTTCACTATACTAGGTCCAGCATCTGGTGGTGGGGTGACCAGTTCCCTTCCTCACTGCCATTTCCTTCTTTAACTCAAGAGGCAAGTCATATATCCACTTACAGCTGGTTAGACTAGAGCGTGACGATAAAGTGAATTAAACCTGGCACTTTTGCCGCGAGAGACCAGCGCTCTAACCACTCTGTCAGTTTGACGCTTATTCTGTGGAAGCATCCATTTATTGCGAGGTGAGTCGTTTCAGAATAGATAAATTTACTGGCACACGTAATTTTGTCTCGTACTGATCAGTATCAGTTTTACTGTAGTATCTGGGACAAGATGGTTAGTTATGTCATCGTAAGCTGAATAAGAAACGAAGGCATAAGAACGTGGTATAAACTGTACTGGCTTCTGGCTTCTTTCAGTACAATCTCATCATTCTTCATAACTGTCCATGATATTCTTAACGGAGTTCTGTAAATCTCTTTGACCCCCCAGGTGTTTTCTGCTAACTGACTCACTTCCATATGTCAAAATTAGCTTTACATGATTCTGAAGTCCTCTTATTCCTACTTAAATTGACAAAGATTTATTTCATAAAATTATTGTAATTTCTTTTAGCGCTGTTTTTGTTTTGGCTGGTGTAGACCAGCCAAAACCTCTGCAAAGCATCTCAGTGAAGCCATTGTGTAAAAGGAGCTTTTATTTGGGAACGCTAACTACTTTCTTAGGTCATGTTATGATAAGAGAAAAGCTTGAATATATTGTGAAGTAGGGTGGATGGATATATAAAAAATCGATAAAAAGATGATTCGTCTTTCTAGGTCAAAAGACAAAGAAAATAGCCAACGTTGCGGTCACGAGGCTTTTTGTCGGGGACAGGAAATAAAGAGAGAGAGCTAGGTAGGGCACACAATGAGAACATACATGAAAAATGAGTACTACCGTTAAAATCTAACAAGACTTAGATAAGAAAACCTGCCACGAAAACCTAAAATGTATTATAACAACAGGACAATCTCACAGAAACAAACAGAAAGAGGACAACAACAAGAAAAGATGCTGGAAAGTTTTACGCTGTGACATGGGAAGAAGTAAAAAACAGAATTGATAAACAGTAAGGTGGGGTGGGGGGGGGGGGGGGGGGGGGGGGGGCAGAAAGTTGTGGAGAGACATGATCACCTAAGCTAGCTGATACTGACCAGAATACATATAGTCTTTATAGCTCACTTGACATGTTACTGCACATAGATGACTTGACATGTTACTGCACATAGATGACTTGACATGTTACTGCACACTTGTAGATGAAGACCGTTTGTATCGAAAAAAATGTTCATAAATAAAAGGCACTTACATAAAAATTCTCCTTTCTTTGATGAAAACTTCCAGAGCTGTCAGATTGAAGAAAAGTTGAATGATAATAAGGAAGAAGATGACGCCGCCCCTGAGAGAAAAATTTTAATAAAAGAGTCAGTTAAAAATTATATCTGTATATAACATTAATGTTGACAGTACGGTAGCAATAATTTTATCTGTATATAACATTAATGTTGACAGTACGGTAGCAACAATTTTATCTGTATAAAACATTGGCGTTGACCAGTAGCAAAAATTTATTCATGTATAATGTCGTAAATTTATTTGAGAGGAAGAGTCTTGGAAATAGTGGTCCTGTTTAGAGTGGAGAATGATGGAAAAGGCTATGTGATAGTAAGGATTTTAGAAGTAAATAGTTGATTCACAGAGTGCTGGGAAGAGTAAGGACAGACTGTTTTACGACAATTTGCCTCTCAATTCTACTCCAAAAAAACTCTTCTGGACAAACAATTATTTGCCAGTTTCCAGACTCACAACTGCGCTCACACCGATTTGGTGCTTCAGACACACAGACGCACGTGAATACAAACTACGATAACGAATATGGGAAAGTTTGGGTTTGGGCCTGCCAACACAAATGCTAAAAGTTTTATTCCTTTTATTTAGCATTAAAAAAAATCAAGTCACAAACAATTATCAATTTACATGCAGAAATCGAAGTTTCAAAATACAAAAAAAAAAAAAAAAAAACAAGGAGGGTGGGGGGTTGTTGAAGAGTAGTGTTCAATATGCCCTTCCCTCTTGTACAGAAAAATGGAAAAAGGAACCCGGTCCAAATGACAGGTAGTTAACAGAAGTAGATAAGTTAACCCAACAGTCAATTAATCTATCCTGAAAAGAGGGATTAGGAAACTAGTCCTATTATCTTTAACTGTTTGCCCTTCTACTAAGCAGACTAGGAAGGGGAAATAACAGAGGTTAAGAAATCCCACTTATAAAGTGAACCATGTAAGGAATAACTATCAAAGTGTCTACCAGGTACAGCAATTAAAATAGTTGCACATAAATCTCCTTTTAGTCATGCACGCACGTGCTGGCCAACACACAAACTCACACACAGACTTACCGATCTTAGAAGCAGGCAATCCATAGAATTATACAAAAAAACGGATCATCAAACACTTGACATATTGAGAGTGTCTGTTACTTCAATGTCCGGCCCCAGATTTAGCGAGGTTTGGCTGGTAGCAAATATTCCCGCTTATCGCCGGTCGTGAAGACTAAATGTTCTTGTGGTTTATTTTTCTGATATTAAAAAAGTCTATGGGATGGCACCGTCGCAGTTAGATACTGGTGAGAATGGGGTGTGGCTTCTTAGATTTCACCGCTGGTGGTGAACCTTCTGCTTTAAAAAAACCGAGGTGACTACAACTGTCCAGTGAGGTAGGTTTTAAACCCGGTGAGGAAAAACTAGGTACCGTCACAGTTCAGGTAAATATGTACTCTCTCTCTCTCTCTCTCTCTCTCTCTCTGTAGCAGTAATTTTAATTAAAAAAACTCTGGCGATTGTTCTTCTTCCAGTTACAACTTAATATACTTGGTGAGGTGTTTAAATTTGTCAATAGGGGTGCTTTCTTTTTAGTAATTTAGATAGCTGGATCCCAAACATAGGATCGCCTCAAAGATTTAAAATTTAATACAGTCTCATCAGATTCTGGAAGGGGGTTTAAGAACGGAGTCTGGGGACTCTTTACCAGGTTGTACTTCTTCTTGCTGGGATCGCTAAGGTAACGATCACTCTAGATAAAAGATAGAAAACATGTAATTCATACCGAAAATCAAGTATCATTTCCAAAGCAGGATAAATTTACAGTTAACTATTTATACACTCGCGTCTATAATTTTTATAAAATTCAGGAAGAACTCCACGCGAATTTAATAGTTAAAACATACGTACAAACTAGAACTAAACTCAATTAAATTTAGTTATAAATTCCCTCGCGTCTTTAAATGTTACTTTAAGCATTTAAGTATCTATCATTTTGGGAAATAATATAATAGATATTTCATTACCTATTCCACTAGAACTATTTGAGATAAGTTTAATTTAATAGCTTTAAGTTAATCACAAAATCCAGTGAAATAAAATGAATGAATGAACTAGACCACTGATCATTTTAAAACAAATATATTATACCGTTTAGCACAGAATAGAATTCACTGCAAATAAGTTGAGTATCCAGAGTGAATCAAACAGGATTTCACTATGCTAGAGCTTCTGTCAAGGTCTGGCGAAACGAGTGATAAAGCTGCATTCTTCAGGGTCTGTATATATCTAAATGGAATTCAAGATGAGTGGGACCTGTTAGATTCTAGCGCCTCTTTAGAACCCAGGAAAAGTCGAGGTTTCTAGTCGTCGTGTTAACCGCGATTGCCCCCTGGCTTCCGATCTCCGTCTCTTCTGTTTCTCAGTCTTTCGGGCAAGTCTGCCGGTTGCCACAGAAGTGCGAGGTCTGCAAGAAGCTTTCTTCGTCTACTCTAGTTTGCACTGCCGTGTCATCTTCTTGCGAGACGTTGCTCTGTTCGCTGCCTCCGCTTTCTTCTGACCGCTCTGGTCCATCTTGCGAGCGGTTCAGTGTTCGCACGGAGATGAGAAATTCCTGCGAGAACTAGCTTCTCTGTTCTGGGGATCGTCTCAGTGTCTTTAGATCTCATGCCGCATACTTAATGAGCCCCGGTGGAATCGGTTCGCTCTGGCGAAACAACAAAGTTACAAAAAATGTTCAGGGGTTCTAATGTTATGAAAAGCTAAAAGTCCCTTTAATCATCCATCAAATCAGGGAAAATTCACTTGTCGAACTAGACGTACGTCACATATAACATTGAAGTTGACAGTACGGTAACACAAATGTATCCATATATAACATTGATGTTGACAGTACAGTAGCAACAATTTTATCTGTATGATGGTAATGGTATGGGAGCGCAGGCAGTGGTGATATGGATGTGGTGGTTGTTGAAGTAATACGTGGGCGTGGTATTTGCAGTTATAGTTGTAGTGGTAAAGGTAATGATTGTAATGACACTAATAGTGGTTGTTGTTGTAGTGGTTGTGCTGATCGTTGCTGATATGGTGGCTGTAGAAATAGTAGTAGTGGTTCTTACAGCGCTGATGATGGTGGTTGTAGGTGTAGTAGTTGTAGTGATGGGGGTTGTAGTGGTATTGATGTGAGTGTTAAAGTGGTGATAACTATGGCGTTGCCAATCTTTCCTATATCTTTCTTTTCCGACCTTTCATCACTCACAAGAATCTCACAGACATCTACCTGTCTTTGTAGCCAGATATAGGGTCTTCCGCCAGCTGCCAGTAGATTGCGTCAACGATTCCAGCAAAAACTAAAGAGGTTCCAACCTGCAATAATGGAATGCCTGGTTATCGTCATGGTAACATCATGTACAGGTGCTATATACGGTTTTCAACCATTAAGGACCAGATCCCCATATCATCATCAATACCTTTCAGCTCCCTGCGGAGCACAGGTTCTCAACAAACACATGCAAAACCCTCATGTCCTGTGCCATCCGTTCAAGATCTTGCCAAATCTTCTGTATCCCTTTGAAGTTGGTCTCCGTTTCCTTTCTTCATATGTTTTTTAGTCTCCCTCTATGTCTCTTACACTGGAGATTGCAGAACAAGGACTGCCTTGTGATACTGTCAACTGGTCTTCTTAATGTGTGTCATATTCTACGACAGCGCCTTTACTTCACCATATGCCACTGGTGTTTTTCTCTATTTTTTTGTTTTGTTTGTCATCAGTTCCACACTGGTGACCTTGTCATATCATTTCAAGCCTTCTACAATACGTGAGCACCCATTCATGAAAGTCTGTATCTTTCAGGTTGTCATTTTCTGTTGTTCTCGATATATCAGAGCCATACAATGAGATTGACGTGACATTTGAGTTGAAGATTCCTATACTTGTGTTAGACTTGATTTATTTTTAATGTCACAATTTTTCAATACAATGATCACTCATCTTGAATTTTGTATTCTTATTTTGATATCATTGTGTGCTCTTCCCACTTTGTCTATATTGCTCAAAGAAATATGTATGATTCCATATTTGACTATATTTCTGTCAAGATATTTATGTTAATCCCCATCTTGTGACAATATATCTCCAACCACAGTCTGGTTATCCAAATTATAACTAATGTTAAACCCCTTAAAATGCTTAGTGTCTTAAAACCAAGAAGAAAGCACAAATTTAGCCTACAAATTTAAAAGTGCTGAGGCCTCAACAAGAAGTGGGCATGTACATTTAATTATAGCACACTACATATTTCACCGTGTAGTGCAAGGGTCTCTGAAGAGGCTAATAAATAAAAGGACTACTACTGCATCATCAGGCGACTAATGTGAGTAAACCATGGGACTGGCAGCCTCATCATGTAAAACCTATTACCATAGAAACCAACGCTGCAGGAAGGCGTGATTGCTTGGTGCCGGCTTCCTGCAAGGGGATGAGCTATAATGTTGTCTTCATGCTCTATAAGGAGCTAAACATTAAATGATTGTGATATTTCCTTACCGTAAACAAGCTTGACTGTGGATGCCGGATGATGTCCTTCAGTGTCCTGCCCGCTACAACACGAACCTAAAAAATAGGTGAGAGCATTATTATCAGAAGGCAATGCAGCTACGTTTTATTATAACTTATTAGTATCTCTTTAAATTCATGGCTATAACTCTGGTTCTCTTTGAATTTTTGTTGTATATCTCTCCCTGTCACATTTTCTCAGTCTTATCGTTGTTGTTCTCATTGATATACCTATATCCTCACAAGCTCACTTCTTTACTCTAATATTTTCCTCTCTTCTTTCTTTTCATGATATAACAAGGAGTGCGACAGGGATGGGTTATCTCAACTAATCTACTCTCTCTCTAAATACAGGCCCATAAAGATAAGCCAGAAATACCGAATGAAGTTAGCATGACTCTGTATTAATTAAACTGAAAAGACCTAGAGGAATAACAGAAAGTTCACCTGGTTGCGGTTATGGAATAAGAATAAGACAGCCAGGTCGTTGGTAAAATCTAAATAGTCAAGTTGTTTTGTCAGAAACCACATAGTTCCAGCTGTGTTGGCTGGTGTCATCAATTCAATAATCCAGTCAGTAGTCAGTAAGAAGAGAAATGGAGGCATTGATAGAAATTTACATTATATATATATATATATATATATATATATATATATATATATATATATATATATTTATATATATATATATATATATATATATATATATATATATATATATATATATATATATATATATATATATATATATATATATATATATATATATCTCCCCACTTCCTCTCACTCTCAAAAACTGCCTCGTTAAAGACCTTATAGTCTCCCAACCTCTTAGTTTTTCTCACTCGCTGTTATTTTCTTTAACCGAGTCACACATTCTAAATTTCTATCTCTGCCTCTTGGTGTGTTCAAATAAAATATATCACACGTTGTCAACGTAAATTCCACCATCTTCCCTTCCCTTTTGTTCGCTACTTATGGAACATGGGGTAACAACTGCAATGCAGGAATACTGTACCATAGCAAATAAGTTCTGTTGTAATTGTGGTTTATGTAGCTGTTTGTTTTTTGTGGTGGTTTTATCAGTCCCACACAAAAACTCACCTTAGTCGTCTCTTACAAAATACAGGGTGTAAGTATGGGTCCTCCTTTTTCTTTTGTCTGATCACGGACTCACGGGAACGAAGTGGGGGCTTCTATGTCATTATTCTTGTCTTATCACAGGTGGGCCCTAATTATCACTTTCTCCTGACTGTTTGTTGGTCCACTCTTGCGAAGAAGCGACGAGGGAAATTGAAGTCTTACTTCTTGAACCACATGTGCCACAGTGGCGGATGAGAGCTACGGCTATTGTAGGTATTCTGCAATATTGTCTAGCCATCTGCCTCTTGGTCATCTATGTGCCCTAAAACCAGATTTCAAAATCACTGAAGGTAGTCTCATGGCAAATACTGCCGTAGGGTTGTGAAGTGTTAGAAACTTCACTCTACTAAGGTTCATCGTTTTATGATGTGGGTTGACAAGTTCCCTCCCTCGCTGACTTTTCCTTCCATAATTCAAGAGCAGAGTCAGGTACCCATTTACATCTGGGTAGACTGGAGTGTGACGCTAACAGGTCTCGATCCCAGAAATCGTTAACTGTGCCACGAAATGAAAGCGCTCTAACCGCTTAGCCAGTCAGACTACCAAGGGTAAAAATAATTACCATGATTAAAATGGAAACAAAGAATAAAAAACATCAAACCTGGTGACCAAATGACGTGGCGTATTGGACAGCATCATGTTGTTCTCCCTTCTCACCACCTTGAGCTTCATATCGGGACAGGATAGCACCAGCCTCGTCTTGTAGTCTGTGTTACAATATTTTATTTCAATGATTACTCTTCAGTTACAGCACACTTTTTTTAAGCACATTGTTTAGTTATAGCACATTATTTAGTTATAACACATTGTTTAGTTATAGCACATTATTTAGTTATTGCACATTGATTAGTTATAGCAGATTGTTTAGTTATAGCAGATTGTTTAGATATAGCAAATTGTTTAGTTATAGCAGATTGTTTAGTTATAGCACATTGCTTATTTACAGCACATTATTTAGTTATAGCACTGTGGTGAACTTCTAAATACAATATCTAAATTAGAATATAACAGTATAGTGCATAAAGTCAAAGATAGGATAGTACTACAAATTTTCGGCGAGAATGGTAGTCGTCGCCTACGCCTTCAGCGTATTAATTGATAACGCTTTGGCCGAACCAAAAAGGGTACCCTATTTTTCAAATTCGTCCTTGAGACAAACGTACCACTTTTCCAAGTTCAAAAGAAGTATTTGCCTAAAATACATTGTGGAAGGGAGGGGGACGGATAGATAACCAACGCAAATCACGTCTCACATTGTTTCTAAAAATAAAACCAACTTGCTAGCCTTGCCCTTAGGCGGTTTTCAAATTACGATGTAAACGTTAGAAAATGTGGACACCACGGTCATGAAAACACGCTTAGCTCTTGTTGCGAATGACGTAATTCTCGTGTATTACGAGAAACTCTCGTATTTAGCTTGAAAGTACATGGAAAAAGAATTGAACAGGAGGTAGTTTAAAAATAAACAACTAACACAGAAAAAAAGATAGAATTTTGAACCAAGCCACTTAGCCCCATAAAAATCATATATTAGTGTACCTGAAGATTTGCTGACCAAGAATATGTTGTTAGTTATCTAAATAGTCCATTAAATAATCAAATATTGGTAATAATACAAAGAAAATCGGAGATACTGTCAGGTCAAGTCATGTCTGCTTAGATTGGATAGCATATTTTTGGGGGAAAAAAATTAGGTGAAAGAAAGGCTAAGATAGTACGATGAAGTGGATTGGATGAAATTTGAAGGAAGCCGAAATATTATTGGCTAACCTAAATATACAAATCTAGTTGGTAATAGTAACACATAGTGGTTTGAGATATTAAAAAAAAAAATAAAGTTTCATTCAAATGAAAGAGATGCTTGGTCTCATTGGCCAAAGCCTTTTACTTTAACGAAATAGTAAGCTGCTCGCTGCCATTTTTTCAAAATATTCTGAGGAACAAGCAGCGATGAGCAGACTTGTGCTTTGTTTTAAACTAACTAACAACAGAAAGCAGTCTGAACAGAGGCAGTGATGAAAGTGTGCCATATTCTATTGCCTAATTCATCGTTACTTGTTTATATTTCCTTGATATGTGGTAAGATTGATTTTATTGACTTTTTAATTAAAAAAGGGTTGTGTGAAAAAAGAAAAGGCCATGTAAAAGATTGTAATTAAATGGTTACATGGCAGACTTAGGCATGGCCTAGATGTTGATCCATCATATAAGGGATTATCTAAGAAGTTTAGAACTACAGGACTATATATATATATATGATGGTCATACAGGAACATTACACCTATCTTATTGCATGGAAAAGATTACTACAGGAATGACAGGCGTAGCATCCATTAGGGAAGAGAAAAGAAAGCTGGTACAATTTGTTCCATCAAACTAAAGTGGAGAAGCAGAGTTGTCAGAGAGAGCTGACCATGTTCTTTTGTATTGAATGTATGTTTACATGTAAATTAGGAGGAATTAGTTTGATATTAAGACAGAACCATAACTTGCATCGACAGGGGTTCCTGCTGGCACTTGTCTGGTGCTGGTAC